>PVKP010018434.1:0-44291 GCA_004027715.1 Plecturocebus donacophilus | reverse complement strand
GCATAGCATTTCACAGGTTTAAATAAAATATTGGTTGGCTGCTTATTTGTTATTTTCATCCCCTATTCCTTCCTGTCTCCATTGTTAAGCACAATTATTGGCATAAAAGAGGTTTTTAATACCCATTTTTAGACTGTATTCTAGCCTGGGCAATAAAACAAGAATCCCATTCTCTCTCCCTCTTTCTCTTCTTCTTTCTCTCTTTCATTCTTTTTTTTCTCTTTCTTTTGCTGTTTCTCTCTTCTTTTCTCTCTTTTTCTAAAATCTCTTCCTCTTTCTTTCTCTCTTTCATTCTTTTTTTTTCCTTTCTTTTGCTGTTTCTTTCTTTCTCCTTTTCTCTTTTTCTAAAATCTCTTCCTCTTTCTCTCTTTCATTCTTTTTATTCTAAAAAAAATAAATAAGATCCTAGAAAGGAGCAAACAAGCTTATCACACATCATCATGCTCTTTAACGTCTTGCTTTATGACTTCCACACGTGAAGTTCATTGTAGAAAGTATCCCTTCTGCAGCCCAAATGCTTACTATTCCATGACAAGCCAGCAGAAGTGCCCCGTGTCCTTCCCCTTTCTTTATCAGGGCCAAACAAGTCAATTCCAATTCTCTGCAAAATTTAGTGGAGCTAAAAATACATTTAGACTCTGAAGTGCCTCCCTCATGAGCCCTTCAACTCCTTAGCAGCGTAGTGCCCTGGCCTTTAGTTAACCAGTGGTACCACAATATCCTCCCCTCTTACCAAATCCTGCTCTGGGAAATTGCTCAAATAAATTCTTTCACACTAATGTATACAATACTGAGAAGGCTAAATGTGTTGATTTTTTTCCTGTCCTAGGAGAATTTGCATTTAAACAAGGATACCCAAAGTCATCTCTGATTGTGGAATTATTGGCATTGTTGAGATATTCTGAAAGGCAGAATATCTGCTATCCCTGGAGTTACATGACTAGCTGTAAGTTTGGCCCTGCACACCTGTGAAGCAGCTCTGACTGGCTTTTTTGTTCCATCATCACATAATGTCGAGAGCAATGAATGAAGAGTTAAAAGAATTTGAGCTCTAAACCTAGTTCTACCACTAACTAGTTTGGAAGCAACAGTCACTTCTTTCTTAGGCCTTAGTTTTCTGATTTGCCAAATGAGAAGTTTGAACCTTAAAGAATCCTTCTAGCACTGACATTTGCTTAACTCCCAAAAGGGGCTAGGAGACCCTGGCCCAGCTCCTAAAAGCCTCTAACTCCTGAAGCTTTGGCTTGGAGGGAATGGTCTGATGCCAGCAGAGAGCATGGGGTACTTCTCTGGGCAGGGAGTGGGACAGGCTGCCCATATGCCCTCTGTCCACAGCAGCCCACCTGCCAGGGAGGAAAGGTGCCGCTCAGCACACACACCGGTCTTGAAGAGTTACATAACCCTGACAGATCCCTTATTCCAACCAAAGAGCAACAGCAAAACAGTCTGTCGTCCACCCCTACCCCAGCACACACACACACACACATGAGCAGTCTTTGCCTGTGGTGGCCTCATAGTCACAAACATCCTGGGAGAGAATTTTAGAAGCCCACCATCTTTTCTTTTTCATTTGTTTTGGTTTTCCTGGAAGATAGCTCATCTAAGAAACGTCTTCAAGAGAAGAAAACAAATAACCACGCATAGGGCCTCTTAGTCCCTCCCTGCTATTCTTTTCAGCTTTCTGACCTCAGAGTCCTGAAAAGTGAAGGTCTATCTTCTCTTCCAGGAAGAAAAAATTTGGAGAAATGGATTCAGCCTCCATTCCGTAGAAGTGGGAAGCACTTCCTGGATTCAAACGCCATTTCCTTCACTCTCCAATTTTTGTCCTTGACAAGTCAGTGTACCTTCTCCTAGATGAGACTGTAATTTTCTTAATTAGGAAATAGGAGTGATGTTCTCACTCTGGGGCATCAGGTGATAACTCAGATCTCTTTGATGTCCTTAAGAGAAGCACAAATAATCTTAAAATGCAGCAGAAGAGGTTTAAGTTGGGCTGAAAGAAGCCTTTGCCACCTAGAAAGTTGTGAGACAGCATTGCAGATCACTGAGGGTTGGTGGATTTGTCCTGCCTGGCTGTTTTTCAAGGTAAGCTCAACACTCCTGTGTCTGGAATGGCTTGGATGCACATGGCCAGAGGTAGAAGGTAAATGAGAAAGGAGCACATGTAGAAAGGTGGCCTGGCAGTGTAGAACAAACCCTGAACCCTGCATTCTAGTCTGTCACTGTCATCTGACAATGGATGAACCTTATCTTTCTTGGACCCTGGTTTCTTTTTCTTTTTTTGGTCAAGGGTGGATGGAGTCTTGCTATGTCACCCAGACTGGAGTGCAATGGTGCAATCTCGATCACTGCAACCTCCGCCTCCCAGATTCAAGCTATTCTCCTGCCTCAGCCTCCTGAGTAGCTGGGACTACAGGCCACCACACCCAACTAATTTTGTATTTTCAGTAGTGATGGGGTTTCACCATGTTGGCCAGGCTGGTCTTGAACTCCTGACCTCAACTGATCTGCCAGTCCTGGTCTCTTTATCTGTAGAAATACTGCAATGTATTGAGCACTTACTATATGCCCCAAACAGTACTAAATAAATGATATTATGCAATTGTTAAAACTTTACAAGTCTTTAAAGTAGATATTTTCCTCATTTTATAAGTGGAAAAAGAGAGGCTAAAAGAAAAGAAACAGTGAAGGTGAGGTCTCAGAGCTGTGGGGGCACCAGGATTTCTCCCCAGTTATGCCTGCCCAAAGCTCATGTTCTCAATCACCTAGATCTTGGACACTGTGTGATCCAGTGGTTACCTGAAGTTCCTTTCAGCCTGAAAGATTTAGCTTTGCCCTTGCCTTATTCCTGATTCCCTTTCTTTTTGTTAATGCCCTCATTGACTGAAATGAAGATGACCACTCCCTTTTTCCTTGAAAATAAGGACCCTTTGCAGCCTTTGTGGGAACCTGCATTTTGTGCTTTTCCAGAAGCAGAGGAGGAAGTTGCTGCAGCAGCCCAAGCCTTGGAAATCCTGCCAAGTGGCCTCACATTTGAGAATCTGCCAGCTGCAGTGAGAGTGTCCCCAGGCCCTCTTACTGAGAAACCCCTTACTAAGCTACTGTTGCCCTGTGCCCAGGGCCACTGAGATATTCTTAGGCCCCAGTGAAGAAAAATATTCAGGCTTTCCAACAAGGCAGCTTGTCTAAAAATCTTTACATGGAACATAAACTCAGGAGTTGAGTCTTTTTTCAGATTGTGAGCCCCAGTGTCTGTCCCAGTCCTTCCCTCTTTTTTCATGTTACCCTCCCTTCCATTCCTTCTTCACCCAGCCCTGACCCCAGCTGCCTTTTCTCATAAGTGACCTTTGAAACTCAGGCTGAACAGAGATTTGCTGAATCAGCAGGACCAACTGCTGTTTCCCTTGCTTGGTTTTGGGCCAGCTGGAAAATGTGCCAGGATGCCTTTGTGAGGCCCTATGGCATCCACTGTGTGCATCTGGGAAGAGCTTGGGAATGAGGAAGGAGGGAGCTGGTGTGGAACTCGGCATGGAGGCTGGTAAGGAGGAGGAAGACAATCAGGGTTTCCCAGAGACCAGGGGATGACTTGGTTCTCTTAAAAGCTTTATTTTTGGATGGAAGGAAGGGAAGAGCAATAGTCCAGATGCTCAGAAAGGCAAAGGGCAGCAAATCTTTGCAAGTGGCCACTCTGTGCTGGCTTCCTGATATAAACAAAAAGACGCACACTCCCTCCCCAAAGTGGGCCTTCAAGCTGGCCCCATTTCTTAGACTAGAAGCTCTCTCCCTGCTGGGGATAGGGGAAGAACTAGTGGATAGGGAGATTGGTGAGCATGGGCTGTATGATGCTTGCTCAGCAACCAGGCACAAGGTAGACAAGGTCCCTGTGTGTTGAAACTGTCCTCATCTACTGATAGGGTTTAGCCTCATGGGGAGGGGATTAGGGTGGAAAGAGGGGGGCTGTATCATTCGAAGATGGAATCAGATGTGCATGCAAAGCAGGTATCTCCATGGATTGAATTTTCTGCCTTTTGTTCCCTTTCCAGCTATCCTTGCCTCTTGCTATTCTGACATAAACCTTTGAGCTCAATGAAGAAAACCTGCTCTCTGGCTCTTAACATGATTTGTATACTCACTCTTTTTACCTTGTGCTGTTCTGATAGAAGGTTGCTCTAAGTAGCTGCAACATGCTTACACTTGTTTAGACGTTTCTAGATATGTGTCTCATCTATTTTGAGCAAGAACCATTTGCTTCTTTCCAATCTTTCCACAGCACTGAGTGCAGGGTTTTGAACAGACTGGACACTTGATACATATGGTTGACTGATAGACCTTTATACTTTCTTTCTTAATAGCTTCCACAATGGGCCAGCCATGAGCTATCACCTTCAAGCATGCAACCCTGACTCAATAGGAGCAGAGACCCCAGTTACAATCAGCATCTTAGACAACTTAGGCTAAAAAGCACATCCAGAAATCTTGCCATACCCAGACTCCAGTCAGTATGAGAAGAGAGCTCAAAAGATACTCAAGATTTATTTTATGTTTAAAGGATGCCAGTAGAGAGGAAAGAGATTTCCCTGTATAGCTTACATGGAAGAAGGATAGGAGGAAGAGAAGATGGGAGAGAGAAAGGGTTTGAGGGAGAGGAAGAAAGGGAGAAGAGAAGGAAGGAAAAAGGGAGGAAAGGAGTGAAGGAGAGGAGGGATGTGAAAGGAATAAAGAAAGGATACAACAGAGAGAAGACAGGAGCCGTGGAGCCCTTCAGACTTTATACTCACATTGAGGTGGGGAGCTTGTAGTAGGAGCTGAATTTGAATTGGAGTGCAAGAATCTATCCTCCAGCAATCATCTGCCTGTGGCCTTGGAGACATGGACAAGCCCTGTCCTCCGTGGCAGTAAATGCATGACTGGTGGGTGGGAAAATGTGCTCAGATGCCACTGAGGCCAGCAGCTTCAGATAAGTTCATGTGCTTCCACACTTTCATGTGCCAGCCAGGAAAGGAATAATAATAAATTCTGTAGATGCTGTGAGCCTTGATTGAAAAAATAAAGAGGAGGAAGCTATGTTTGCTGCTTTCATTAAGAGGCAAAAGCAGTGTGGGTCAGAACTTATCAAGAATCAAAAAGCATGCAGAGAAAGAATTTTAACCCTTCAAATGTTTTTCTTCCATAATATCTCCACACTCACCCACTCACAGATTGCTGCTTTCTTGGACTGACCTCCAATACCACCATCGCCTTTGTGTCTCCCTCAGCTGAAGGAGGGAGAGAGGCCATATTATGTATTAATGCAGATAAAGTGGCAATTAAATGATTCCTTATTTCCCAGTCCCAGGTTCTCTAGGGCTTCTGTCTCTCCTATAATTGGGTAGGAAGAGGGGTTCTGGGATTAAGAGTCAAACTGTGTGAGGACATAATGCACCTACCAGAGTGCCTGGCCTCTGGAAACCCTCACCTATTCTTCAACCACCTCACTGGGGCAGAGTTCTCACTGGAATGAGGCCAGAGGAGGAATGAGAGAAGATTCACAGTAAATGCATGATCAGAAGACCTGCTCTGCCGTCTTTTCCTCCCACTTCAGCACTCCCAATAGAGAACCAATTCTGCAGTGAGCTCCCCAGGAGCAATACCAGGGAGGAGGCTGCTGGCTCTGCTCTCCTCCTCCTCACCTCTCCCTATCCTTGAAGATACCTCTCTGCCTGCTGCCTCCATCTACTCCTGCACTGTAGACAGGTATGAGCAGAGAAAAACAAACACACAAAACAGGCCATGGGCAGAGAGCAGGGTAAGACTGAACATGTTATTAGCAGTGATGATTCCTTCCTGAGGTTCTGTGGGGAAACTTGGGTTAAAGTTGGGTAACTGTGAGAAGAGAAATGAGTGGTCCAGAAGATATTCAACCAGCCAAGATGACCATGTTTTCACATCCAAGGAAAGAGAGCTGCAGGGAGGAGGGGATGTAGGCACATCCATGGTCTCTAAGTCTCTGGGTGTGCACGCTTGGGGAGCAGGGGAAAAAGCTGGAGGTTCTGGAGAAAGGAAGGTGCTACTGTTAAGTGCCTGGACCAACTTTCTAAGTGAAGGATTCCAACAACTTCCACTCTCTTCCACCATGCCAATTATTTCTTACTTTTGCTCTATTCCTTTGAGAGGCAAAGGAAAGATGAGGATGTCACAATTCCTCTCTGGAATTGACATGTGAGGCTGGACAGGAACCCAGATGATTCCTAAATCTCAGGATTCCTAGCAGGACTAACTGAGTGAAAGGGTTTTGGCTCTGTAGGTCACTCTGAAGGCCATAGCGATGTCTTTGTCTAAGAAAAATAATCTTTCCTCAACTCTTTTTGTCACACGGTCCCCTGGAGAGATGCAAAGAAAGTGGAGATGCAGTAGGAGAGAAAGGAGACACCAAAAGTCACGAGGAGAGAAATCATAATGACCAGGTAGCTGTGGCTGCCCTCAGGGAAAGGGACTGGAAAAATTATTCCCCCCTACCTGGGGAAAAGGCCACTTAGTATCTTGGAACAGTGTTGCCTTTTGCTGAGCCTTGGGCACCAAGGGAAAATGACTTTCTGCTTTTTATGCCAGGTAAGGAAAAACCAAAAATAAAAATGTGAAACTGAGGGAAGTCCAAGTGGGCTACTGAGGGAGTTGAGGTAGAAAACTATCTTCTTGGGGCTTGAATCAAGTGTTTTAAGTCATCCAAGCCAGATCATGGTAGACCCCTTGGTTCTGATCCATGTACCCGTGAGCTACCCTGCCCTAACCCAACTTCTCTAATTCTACAACAGATGGGAAAAGAAAGTGAGTTTTGAAGGAATACAGCAAATCTTCAGAAGGATCTCTTAGACTTAAAGCACATGTGCAACTGGATGAAGATGAGATTCCCAGCCCTACTTTCTCCCTCCTTATCCCCTTTAGCATCACCATTTTCAAGGTCAGGTGCTGACCAGGTACAATTTCCCTTGAACTGTTCTTATTTAGTTCTCCATCACTTGTCTAATCAGAGAAAAGAAGCTGACATGGCCACAGCCTTTCCAGTACAGAGAAGAGAACATCCCAGATGCTTTCACGTCTTCTTCCCATATTCCTAGTTTATGGACCTCGTGAGTGAAGAAAGGGCTTGAGGTTCTATGTGCTGAGAGATTAACATTTCTCTCAGGACCCAAGACAAGATTTCAGTGATCACCAAATAAACAGGGGAAATAAGGTTTGCAGTTGCTGGCCTTAACAGGGAGATTTAAACAGGCATGGCATCCGAATATCAACTCCATCTGCCTACTGTCCCCCATGTCATTGTTCCCTTTTAGCAATGGCCAAACACCCTGTAGGAAGAACCCTCCTTGAGTTGGAGGAAAAATCTATAACCAGACTGAGTCCTCAAGCCATGCCTGAGTCCTCCATTGGTTTGATAGGATGGTCCCTTGTGCCTCTTCGGCTCTATGGGAATTCAGAGCAGAGAAGCCTTCCCCAAATGAAGCATTCCTGGCTATGACTCCTACTTCTCCAGGTGAAGAGCTGCATCTTCTCTTCATCTGCTTCCAGCTCCCGTGCTTTCCCACATCACTCCTGCTTTTCAGGTTTGTCCTCAGTCTCCTGATTTTCCCTCTACCCCAGTCCTACTCTTCCTGGGCCCCAGCCTTTTTAAAGGTCTTCACATGCCTTTTCCAAGCCTTCATCTCAGTCTTCATTCAAATAATTTTACTACCCAAACCTCCTTCCAAATTTTTTCTCACTTAAAAAGGTACCTTCAATGGTTCTCTTCTACAGTTGAATCTTCACTCGAAATTCATCCCAGTCTAACCCCCTTTATATGCTGTCAGTTTCTAATATCCCCAGTCACTTAAAACCCACTTCTTTCCTCCTTTGCCCGTACTGATGGTCTGGTTACTCCTTTTTGCTCCAACATTCCTCAAAACCTTCTCAGGCACGGATATCATTCCCTCATTTTCCCCAGATCTCCTTGACACACTTCTGGCCCCTTCAGTCCACGTCACCCTGGTCTTTTATACTCCCACGCACCCGATGTCCCCGTCTCTTCCTCACACCCACTTGCTTCCCTTGCTCCCACCACAACAGTGCCCATCTCCTCTTCCCCGCTCACTCAGGTCTCCTGCTCAGGACGACTTTGCCGAGGGTGGAGGGAGATTTGTGCTGAAGGAGGGCTCCGGCAGCAGCGCAGCAACTCGGGGGACGCTCCTTCTCCTTTTCAATCACGGCTCCCTGTGTCCCCAGGTGCTTGTGGGGCGACTGGTGTGTGTGAGCCCTGCTGCCAAGGCCCCGCGGGGGCTGCTCCGGGAGCTGTCCGTGGTGCTGAAGCTGCGGCTGCTCGGTTGCGGGCTGTGGCGCTGCGGCTGAGCACTGTCCCTGGTCCTGGAGAGGTTCTTGGGCCCTGGCGGGAGCGGCGGGAGCGGTGGCCGGAGCAGCAGGCGGCTGGGCCGATGACGGGGGGATGAGCCCGGGCGGAGGCTGGGCTTGCAGCAGCTGCTGGTGCTCCCACAGGCTGCGGTTCTCAGCGCTCAGCTCGTCCAGCCGCCGCTCCAGCTCGTCGATGCGCTCTCGCTGGGTGTGGATGAGGCTCTGCTGGTTCTGCACGATGGCCGTGAGCTCCTTGAGGTAGAGCACAGCGCGCACAGGGTTCTCCAGCAGGCTCTCCATGCCGTCCGCCGCCGCCTGCGCCCTGCCTGCGCCTGGGCTGGCGGCGGGGAACGCGAGGGCGCGGGAGCCCAGCAGCCCCGTGATCGGCTCGCCTCCCTCGCCCACGGCCTAGCCTCCCTGCCGCCGCCGGCGCTGCGTCACCGCCACCCCGACCTTCACACACGCATCGCGGGGCGGGGCCGCGGCGCAGGGCCCCCCCACCCCACCCCTCCCTCCCGGCCTCCCAACCCCTCGTCACCCCACCTCCCTGCCTCTTGGCGTCACAGGAGGCTCTGCTGCCTGCAGAGCAGAGAGGAGAGAGGGAGCCTGTGGCCCGGGCGTGGGCGGGAAGGAGGAAACGCAGGCGACCTGAGAAGGACGGGGAATCTGACTGGCCAGAGGGGAAGTAGGTGAAGGGGAAGAAGCAATACTGGGAAGGTGCGGTAGGACCTGTAGGAGAAGAGAAACAGGAAAGAAAGAAGAGAAGCGGGAGAGGCTGGCGGAGAGGAAGCAGAAAAAGGGAAGGTGGGACAAAGAAAGAGAAATGAGCTGGAGGAGAGGAAGCCATGAGGCCCTGAAGGGGCGCGAATTCTTTTCCCAGATCCAGGCCTTCCAGGGGCTGGGATCCATCTAGATACCTGTGGAAAAGAGGCCACACTCGCCTCCTTTGCTCGCAGCAATCTATTCTGCGGGGGAATTCCCTGGAATACAAGGATTCTGGGGCTCTAAGGGACCCTAAAGGGCATCTGATCCTGCTCCTTCCTTCAGCAATGAAGAAACTTGGGGTGGGAAGGCTGTTCATGCCGGGTTTTCTCTGGGAGTGAGACCTCAAGACAGTTTTGGCAGTTCCTGATAGAAACACAAACTAAATAAACCAGGTCCTCTGTGTCAAGGGCTAACACTTCCAGAAACTTCTGAACAGATCATTCTATTTGACAAATAGTTAGAAAATGTACGCTGTTACCAAACACTGGGCTAGATGCTGGTAAGAGAAAGATGATTAGAATAGAATCCTGGGCGTCTTGATGCTTATAAATAAGTGGGTGAAATTGGTCATAATTAACTTTGACATATGGTGGTGGTGGTGAGTGATCAGGTAGAGGTTTGCCCAGAGTGCTATAGGAGCCAGCAACTTAGAGATCCAGGAAGGCTTTTTAGAGGAAGTGACCCTTGGTGCGGGAAGGGTTTCCCAGGAAGGGAGGGCAACATTAACAAAAGCTCAGAGACATTAATCAGCATCGATGGAATCACTCATTCATGTTTACAATAATCATATGTAAAACACCCACTAGATGCAAAGTAATGTACCGGAATCTATGCAGGCCACATTTAGCATAGATAATAAGTTATCATGTCTATAATCAAGTTGATTCCAATCTCGTAGAGTAGATATGACATGCACATGAATAAGCAAAACACAAGTCAAGATTTCTGTAAGAGCTCTTCAAGCCAAGTGCCATAGAGTTCAGGGGAGGGAGAGGTTTCATTTGACTGTTTTGATTTAATGAGTTCTGATAGAGGTGTTATTCAAGTTGGGCCATGAAGAATGGGAAATATTTCATCAGGTAGGCAGAACAGAGGGGCAGAGATGAGAAAGATATATCAGGCAGCAGGGAAAAGGCTAATAAATGGAAAAATAGCACTTGGTTTAAATTAATTTGACAGGGAAATAACCCTTTTTCTTTTCTTTCTTTCTTCTTTTTTCCTTTCTTTCTTTCTTTGTCTCTCTCTCCCTCTCTCTCGAGACAGTTTTAATCTGTCATCTAGGCTGGGGTTCGGTGGCAGGATCATGGCTTGACCTCCTGGGATCAAGCAATCTTCGAGTCTCAGCTTCTTGAGTAGGTGAGATTACAGATGCACACCACCATGCCAGGCAAAGGAAATGAAAATGAGTTGTTCTTTCCTCTTTTATAGGAATGGAATGAGAAGGAGGCAGGGCTGTGTGGCTCTTCGCATGTTTGTTATGCTGTTCTGTTCTTCACACACATGTCCATCAGGCACCCTGGCAACATTCCATTCCCCCAGGGTAGGCATATTTATGGGTACCATGAGCCCAGTGAGCTGGGCCACCCCTCACTAAGTGGTGCCAGACTTGAATGACCTTATGAGAAGGAACCTGTGCTCTGCAAATATATTGGTTTGTCTGCATTTGTGATGTGTTGTTTTTTTTTTAATTTCAACAGAGTGATTTATTTCACACAACAGGGACACCATGGGATTTCTCATTTAATAAATACAAATGAATAAAAATATTTTATTTTGTCAAAAGACTGCCTCCCCTCCCTCTCCTCATCTAACAGAAGCTGCAGGCAATCGTGTGCCCTTTGGGGACCATACCCGGAGCCCCCATTCTACTTGTACAACGACTCTTCTTTACAGAAAGTGCTCCATCTCATTTGCATGCAAATACTACTTAGGTACAATACCACTCCTTTCCCCATCTCCTTCCAAATACGAGTTCTTGCCCTGTGTTCCAAATCTTAAATAAGCCCCTTGTGAGAAGAAAGAATCTGGTGTCCACAGAAACCCAATGTGGAGCTCCTTCAACCAGGAACAGTCAACCATGATGCTTTGTGTGGGTTCAGACACACAGACCATGATCTATTATGGACAGGAGGGAGAGAAGGATCATGTCAAGTCTACCATATGCCTCGTAGACCAACCCTTATTCAAAAATAGAAATTCCTATTTAAATGTCACCTGTGTGCAACAGGCCTGATATTTGCTTCTGCATGTGGCAGTTTGGTTATTGCTTACACTGTGGGCTCCTGGCCTGTGCTGCTCAGCTGGCACTGTTAGAGAACATGGGAGCCACATCAAAATCCTAAGTCACAAAACATGGGCTCTGTCCCCAACCAGGGCCCAAGGGCCCACATGACCACCTCCACAGCCCAGTCAAGTGTGGGGATAAGGCACTCCTCTGTGCTCTGGGCTAAGATATGGTAGAGTCCTGTCTGACTTTTGAGTTGCAAAGAATGATTTTGTGCTAATAAATTCCTAGTGCATCCAAAATGTACAAAACCCTAGAACTTCCAGTTTTTAGGCTGGAAAAGAAAAATTCCTGTAGATCTAGAAGAAATCCTCACTGAAGCTTTAAGACCTCACCTGCACCTGCTCTAGTAATGCACTAGTTACTAATACACAAATGTAAATCTTTGTTGAGTATGGTCAGGAAAAAACTACCCGTCCTTGTGATCAGCAATAAATTTTTCTATGTACGCTATTTCTTATTAATTCATACTTTAAAACAAACCATTTCCTGGAAGTATTTCTAAGTGTGATGGTTTGTAATACACAGAAAATGACAAAGGTATAACTAGATCATAACAAAAGCATCTGCCTGTAAAATATGAAGGAAGAAAGGAAGAGCAGACTCCTCATGGGCCACAGGGAGCCAGGAGAGACCCCGAAGGGGTGCTGGGCCTTCCCCTGTGCTGCAGCCATCTCTTCAGAAGGAGCATCCTGGGTACTCCATAGTCCCTTGGAGATCTGGCAGGCGCGACCCCCTCAACACTCCAGGAAGGGAGGGAATCCACAGGAAGCCATGAACTGCTGGTTTCAGCAGGGAGAGGTAGAGCTGATAGCTCTGATAACTACCTGAAGCCCACTGTGAGGAATGCTGTAAAACTGCAGTAAGCTGTCAATAGTTGATGTAAGTCATCATCTCAAAAGAGAAGCCTGTTTGGGTGGGAACGGTTTAAAAAAAAAGATTCTGTGGTTCTTGCAAGTCTGCCTTGTTTGGTGCCAACACAGAGTATCGGTGTCACTAAGTGCTCCGGAGGAGAATGCCGAGCTGCTTGGCTGTGTGTGTGTGTGCCTGTGTGTGGGGAGGTCCAGAGTCCCAGAGATTTCTGGATGATCTGCTTGGCAATCTTACAGAACTGCTCCCGATCATCGCCCCACACTTTGGACGATCCATGTTAGCTCCACTTTCATCACTGGGTTCTGCCAGCATGCTCACCACCAACAGCAAGATCTTCTCCATGCTCTGCAAGGGACTCCACTGCTCCACACTGCTATCATATCCCATGGGGTTGCCACCCGGCGCATGGAAGATGGAAATGCAGACTCTCCCATCAGGTTAGATGTTGGGATGAAACATCTCACAGGTAAATCTCATCTTTGGGGGACTTAACGGGTAATCAAGTGGGAAACTCAGGATGGCAGAAAAAACACCAAACTCAAAGCAGGTGTCTTCTGGGCCCATTTGTACTTGGCCAGTGAGCGAAGATCGTGCCACTGCACTCCAGCCTGGGTGACAGAGCAAGACTTCATAAAAAAAAAAAGAGAAGAAAAGAAAAGCAAAGAAAAAGAAAAAAGAAAAGTGAAGGTTTTTACTTTGATGGAAAACTTAACCATTTTTTTTCTGTGATTCATGCTCTTTGTGTCCTATCAAAATTGTTTGCCTATCCCAAGGTCATAAACATGTTCTCCTAGGTTTTCTTCTGGAGATTTTAAAGTTTTTTCTTTTATGTTTAGGTCTATGATCTATTTCACAATGATTTTTGTGTTCAGTATGATGAGTTAAGGTTCATTTCTTCCTTAAATGTTTGACAGAATGAAGCCATGTCTGCCTGGAGGTTTCTGTGAGGGCAGATTTTAAACTACAAATTCAGGTTCTTTAATAGATATAGGGCTATTCAGGTATTCTGTTTCTTTGTTTATTCATTTTAGTATTTTACCTCTGTAGGCAGAATGGCCTCCCAAGAATGCCCATGTCTTAATCCCCTGAACCTGTTTGTTAATGTACATGACAAAAGGGACTTAAAAGATGTGCTCAAAATAAAGATCCAGAGATGGGAAATTAATCCTGGATTGTGTGGCTGGACCCAATGTAATTACAAGCCTTTGTAAGAGGGAGACAGGTGTGTCAGCATCAGAGAGATGTGACCAGAGAAGCAGAGGTTGGAGTGATGTGGTTGCTGCTGAGAGCCAGAAGCCAAGGAATGCTGGCAGCCTGAGGACACTGGGAAACGAGGAAAAAGATTCTCCCCTAGAGACTGCAGAAGGAACCCAGTGCTGCCAGTACCTTGATTTCGCCAGATGAAGCCCAGTTTAGGACTTCTGACTTCTGGAACTGTAAGACACTAAATCTGTGTAGTTTTTAGTCTCCATGTTTGAGGTCTTTTATTACTGCTGCAATTAGAAACCAGCACTGTGTCTTTCAAGAAATGTATCTATTTCATCTGCATTTTCAACCTTTTTGGCATTAAGTTGTTTCTAATACTTTCCTACTAATGTTTTAATGTCTGTAGGCTGTGTCGTGATGTCCCCTACTTCATTCTTGATATTGGTAATTTGTGGATTTTTAGAAAATCCATCTGGCTAGAAATTTATCCATTTTTATGATTTTTCAAAGAATCAGATTTTGGTGTTCTTTTTCTCTTTCTCCGTTTTCTATTTCATTGATTTCTACTCTTACCTGTGCTGTTTCCTTTTTTCTACCTACTTTTGTTTCCATTTGCTCTTCTTTTACTAGCTTCTTGAGGTGGAAGCTCAGATTATTGATTTTAGACTTTTCTTCTTTTTTAATGTAAGCACTTAAAGCAGCGAACATTCTGCCAAGCATTGCTTTACCTGTAGCTCACAAATTTTATTTTCATTTTCATTCAGTGCAAAATATGTTGTAGTTTTCCTTGTTATTTAAAAGTGTGCTATTTACTTCCAAGTATTTCTATGTTTGATTTCTAACTTAATTCTTTTGTGGTCAGAGACCATACTCCATATGATTTCAATTGATTGAAACTTTTATGTGGTTCAACTTATGTTCTATTTTGATGATTTTTTCACATGCAATTATCTGATAGTCACTCCAGTTTTCTCTTCATTAATGTTTGCATGTGTGATAGGTAGAATAATGGACTCCACCAAAATGTCCATATCTTAATCCCAGGAACCTGTGGATATGTTACCTCCAATGGCAAAAGGGACTTTGCACATGCTATTAAAATTAAGGACCTTGAGATGGTTAGATCATCTCTGATCGTCCAGGGGGAGCCAAACTAATGGCATAATTCTGTAAAGGCAGACAACCTTTCTTGGCTGTGGTTGTAAGATGTGAGCTGGCCCAACAATGGCCAGAGTAGTGTGATATGAGAAGGGCTAGACCCATCATTGCCTGCTTTGAAGATGGAGGAAGGGGCTGCGAGTCAAGGAATGTGCGTGGCCTCTCGAAGCTGGAAGAGACAAGGTCACTAACTTTCAGAAAGGAATGCAGCCCTCCCAATGCCTTGATTTTAGCTTAATGACATCCACATTGGATTTCCAGCCTACAGAACTGTAAGACTAAACATTTGCATTGTGTAAGCCACACACTTGTATTATAATAATTTGTTATGGCAGCCACAGAAATCTAACACAGCACGTGACATCTTTTTCCATCCTTTCACTTTTAACCTATTTGCATCCTTAAATTTAAAGTGATTTTCTCGTAGATAACATTTAGTTGGATCTGGCTTTTAAAAATCCAGCCTGGGCCTGGCATGGTGGTTCACACCTGTAATCCCAGCACTTTGGGAGGCCAAGACAAGTGAATCCCTTGAGGTTAGGTGTTTCAGACCAGCCTGGCCAACATGGTGAAAGCCCATCTCTACTAAAAATATAAAAATTAGCCAGGGGTGGTGGTGGGCACCTGTAATCCCAGCTACTGGGGAGGCTGAGGCAGGAGAATTGCTTGAACCTGGGAAGCAGAGGTTGCAGTGAGCCAAGATCGTGCCACTGCCCTCCAGCCTGGGGGACAGAGTGAGACTCTTCTTTTAAAAAAGAAAAAAGAAAAATCCAGCCTATCAATCTATCTTTTAATTGAACTGTTAAGATTATTTACATTTAATTTAGTTATCAATAGGGCTGGGTTTCAACCTATCATCTTGCTATTTTATGATTTGTTTCATTTGTCTTTTTCCCCTTTTCCACCTTTTCCTGACTTTTTCTTTTTCTTTTTTTTTTTTTGATATGGCATCTTACTTTGTCACCAGGCTAGAGTGCAGTGGCGCAAGCTCAGCTCACTGCAACCTCAGCCTCCTGGGTTCAAGTGATTCTTCCACCTCCGCCTCCCGAGTAGCTGGGACCACAGGCATATGCCACCATGCCTGGCTAATTTTTTTGTATTTTTAGTAGAGATGGGGTTTCACTGTGTTGGCCAGGGTGGTCTCGATCTCTTGACCTCATGATCCACCCACCTTGGCCTCCCAAAGTCCTGGGATTACAGGTGTGAACCACCATGCCTGGCCTTCCTTTACTTTTAATTAAAAAAAAATTTTTTTTGAGACAGAATCTCACTCTGTAGCCCAGGATGGAGTACAATGGCATGATCATGACTCACTGCAGCCTTGACCTCCCAGGCTTAAGTGATCATCCCACCTCAGCCTCCCGAGTAGCTGAGACTACAGTTGCATGCCACCATGCCCAGCTAATTTTTAATTTTTTTGTAGAGATGAGGTCTCCCCCTATATTGTCCAGGCTGGTCTCAAACTCCTGGGCTCAAGCAATTCTCCCACCTTGGCTTCCCAAAGTGTTGAGATTACAGGTGTGAGCCCCTGTGTCTGGCCCTGACTTCTTTCAGATTGAGTATTTTTTGGTATTCCATTTCATCTTCATGATTGGCTTATGGATACTACCTGTTTGTTTATTTATTTAGCTGTTCTCTAGAGTTTATAGTATTTGTTACTAACTTCTCACTGTCCACTTTCAAATAATACATAATATTTCACATATAATGTAAAAACCTTCCCACAGTTTATTTCCATCCCCCCTCCTCTATGCTGTTATTGTCACAGATTTACTTCTAAATATGAGTCCAACAATGCATTGTTTTCATTTTTTCATTAGAGCCAAATATCTTTTCAAGAAATTTTTAATTTGGAAACAGATCTTTTATCTTTACCCATATCAATCCCATTTCTGTCACTTTCATTTCTTTGTAGATCCAAGTTTCCATCTAGTATCATTTTTCCTTCTACCTGAAGAACTTTAACATTTTTTATAGTCAGGTCTGTTGGTGACAAATTTTATCATTTTTTTTTTGTCCGAAAAAGTGTTTATTTCTCCTTAATTGTTGGTTTCTTTTTCATGGATATTGAATTCTAGGTTGAGCTTTATTTCTTCTCAATACTTAAGAAGAATGTCCCTGGCTGTGCTGGGTAGCTCACACCTTTGGGAGGTTGAGATGAGAGAATGCCTTGAGCCTGCGAGGTAGAGGCTGCAGTGAGCTATGATTGCACCATTGTACTCTAGCCTTGGTGACAGAGTGAGATCCTGAAAAAAAAGAAAAAGAAAAAAGAAACAAAGAAAAAGAAAGACAAAGAGAGAAGAAGGAGAGAGAAAGAAAGAAGAGAAAGAAAAAGAAAAGAAACAAAGAAAAAGAAAGACAAAGAGAGAGAAAAGGAAAGAAAAAGAAAGAGAAAGAAAAAGAAAAGAAACAAAGAAAAAGAAAGAAAGAAAGAAAAAGAAAGAAAGAGAAAGTATTGGACTTTGTTCTTGGGATCAGCTTGATCCTTTCAAGTCCTGTGCTGAAGCTTGTGTGGGGCAAATTTAGAGCATTTGCTACTCCAGGGCGAGTTTATTCCTACTATAAGGTGTGATCATCTGTCATCTGTTTGAATGCCACGAAGGTTTCTTCACTCTGGCTAGTGAGAAGCCTTGTGTGAGCCCTGCCCATTGTCCAGCTTGCAGCCTCCAGTTCTTATTTGATCAGTCTCGTGGAATGTCTCCACATACATGTGCAGCTTAGTGTTCAGCCATAGATTCAATTAGGGCTCAGGCCAATTTCTGGAGCCCTTTCTCTACATAACTCTTGCTGGCACTCTGCACTCTGAATTCCAGCCACCTTAGCCTCCCCAAACTCCACTCACTGTGTCCTCAACTCAGAGAGACCATCATGCTGTGCTTCCTGCATTGCCATCTTGGAAGTTTTTGCAGGCAGAGGGCTAAGTTGATTGGGGGGCTCTCCTGGTTTCTTTGCCTTTTCTCTGGAATCATGGTCCTGTGCTGCTCATCAAATGTTGGTTTTTAAGTACATATGTAGATTGGGTGGAACCATTTTCTTGGCATTGATAGTAGAAGGGCAAGAGCAGTTCCAATTTTTGGCTTCCAGAAAGGTTTTCACAGCCAAAAGCCAAAACACTAGATTTTTCAGGTGACTCTGGAGCACCTGAAATGTGGAGAACTCCTGGATCTGAAGGCAATAGAAGTAACACCTTGCATTTGTGCCACATTTTCGAGTTCAGCGACCTCTTTATGTTCATGACCATTTAATCCTCACACCCACCTCTGAGTAAGGCAAGAAAAGGGTTATTATCCCCCTCTTAGGACACGGAATCTGAGGCCCAGAAGAGTCATGACTTCCCTGAGGAAGGATGGCTGGTAAGCAGGGCTACTGCAGCTGGAACTCCAGTCTTCACACCCAGATGCCGGACTCATCTCTGCAGTGAGAGAAGTGGGGATCCCCAGAAGGCCAGGCTGGAAGTGAGTATGAGGTTCTCCCTCCCTGAGCCACACCACGTAGGTTTCCTCTGCTGGGCCCACACTGGGTCTGCCTTCCTCTCCTCTGCACCCAGCCTCTCTTGTCACATCCTGTCCCATCGCTGTCCTAATGAATATTGGGCTCCAGCCAGGCCATTTCCTCCTCCCACACCACAGCTGTCTTTCTCGTGCTCTCCACTCTGTGTAAAGTGGTTTCCTCATCCTGAACCCTTGCATGCCCAAGTCCTGTCCCATCAAGGCTCTGCATCAATGCCACTATGCCAATGGTAGCTTCCATTTTCTGTCCTGTGATTCTCGTAGCACCTCACCTATATCCTTCTTTGATCTTTACCACTGTCTTTGTTGTGTAGTTATTTGTGTAGTTGTGATCCCCTCCAAGACTGTAAAATCCTTGAGGGAAAGAATTAAAGCACTTACCCCACACTCCAGTCTGCGCTGTCTGAGGCCTTGAGCCCAATGGGCGTACAAAACATATGTGATTCATGAAAGAGTAAGGAAGTGCTGGGGAGGGACAAGAGAGAACGACGAGCAACTATGCTTAGTGTTTGGGACAGACGCAGCCCTAGAAAAGGGCACTTTTCCCTTGTGGCTTGGAGGGCTCACTTTTTACGTGGCAGTGTAAGATATTTGATTGAATTGTGTGTATGTGTTTGTATATATGTCTATATTACATGTACATACATATATATTACATAACTTTTTCTACATGTATGTATAATCAACAATAAAATGTTTCAAAATTGAGATTATGGAACGAGTCCATCTCTAGATTTCCTTTTTTAGCTCTGACATGTACATTTTAAGATCATAATTTCAGAATAACTTGATGGGAACAGAAGGACTATGGATGGAGGCTTTAATGTCCAAAGAATGTCCAAAGACCACCTGCAGGAACAGCAAGGCACTTGGTTTTTCTGTCCCATGGACTAATTCAGTGCTTCCCTCTCCCTGGACCACCTGACAAGAGTGGAAGACACGGCCTCCCTGCCAAGGAGCTGCATCAGCCCAGGGAGACTTTCTCCTACTTAAGCACAAAAGGCCTGGTTTCCCACCAGGCTGAGGCCGGACAGAACTCTAGATGGGCAGGGGGTTGGGGAAGGGACATCTGCTCCTGCCCAGACATTCTGATGAATCCTGGGTGACTAGAGAGAATGTTCAGGGCCATTTCATCCAGCCCTCTCCCTCTGGGCAGAACAGCAGCTAACCTTGCTATAACCACTCATGCACACCTGTGTGGCTATTGCTTCTGGCTCACATACACTTCTTATGTGTTCTGTGGCTGGACTTGAGATAAATCAGGTCATTATCCTGCAGGGAAATAAAGCAAATACAGCCTTTCCTTGTGACCTTTTGGAACTGTTTTCATAGGTATTCGCTTTATTAGTACATCGAAATAGTGATGATAATCTGAGCCAGCCAGCATTCATATTTTACTTTATGGTTCTCAATTTATCTGAATCTTGGCTTCCTCAACCATGGAGTGGGGACAAGAACTAAATCCACACCATAGGTTCCTGTAAAGATAAACAATGCATGTTAGTGCATACTCATTTTATTTGATTTGTAGTGAGTGATACACAAGACATGCACAGTGATTATTCCCGTTTCTCAGATATGGCCAGTGATGCTCAGATATAGTAGATGACTTGCTTGAAGTGACACAGCCAATGGAGGCACAACTGGGGCTGAAACCTATGTTTCCTACTTTAAGCCCCTGCCCCTATTTCTCTGCACCACACCTTAGGACATCTGATGTGGAGAGAGTACCTGGGGCAGGGAGTTAGCAATGACCCTGAAAATGAATGCTTGATAATGTGATGCCAAGTGTGCAAAGGGAACAGAGGCACACAGAAATCAAGTGACTTGCTCAAAGCTAGTATCTAGCAGAGCCAGAAACCTCACTCAGACCAGGTTGCCCTGCGTTTTCTCAGCCAAGAGTTCTCTTAAATTCAGCCTGAGGCACAATTGTTTTTGCATTTCACATAGCAACAGTCGATTGAGGGGATGCAGTGTACAGCCTAAGGATGAGAGGGCGTCTCTGGGTCCCTGCTATAGTCACAGTTGCATTCTGAGCTGGGAAAGCCCTACTCTACCCTGATGTCTGCCTGATGGGTGGAGCCAGTCCTGCCAGGCACTGAGCCATCTGGAGCACCCAGGCCCTCACTCTTTTTGCCAGGACACTAGTTTTTTGGAGCTTCTTTGGATTTAGGAATGGAATAAGATCGTGGAAAAGAATATGCATTCTGGAAAAGGCAGGCGTGGGCTTGAATGCTCATTCTGCCCCTTCCCAGTGCTGTGGTCTTGGGGAAGTTATTTAACTTCTCTGAGTCTCAGTTTCCTCCCCTGTACAATGGATAGAATGAAGTTGTTGTGGGAGCACAATGTCTGGCATAGAGTACATGCTGATCAAGTTTTAGTGTTCAGTAGGAGAGGTGAAAGTTTTCCTGGAGCCAGAGACTGAGTTTGCCCCTCTGGTCATGATAACTGGGATCAGTTTTTTCTCTCTCTCAGCTTCGCTATCCTTATCTGTGAACTGGGTCTGTGTTGGTACACCCTGAGCTTATATCTGTAAATTCTATATGAACGGGAGAGTGCTAGACAAATTGTTTGGGGAGTGAGCCCAGATCTAAATTTTGGGCTTAGCTATAGGTGGGAACATCTCTCCCCCATTGGACCCCCACCTCTGTAGCCCCAGCAAATGACCTGCCTTGAATTTGGAGAAGGTTAGAAGCTTCCATGACAGACATGTTAAACAATCCAGCAAACCCTACTGTGAGAAGGGCATAGAAAGAATCTTCCTCCTTTTTTTTTGAGACACAGTCTTGCTCTGTCACCCAGGCTGAAGTGCAGTGGCGTCATCACAGTTCACTGCAAGCTTGACCTCCTGGGCTCAAGTGATGCCACCTCAGCCTTCGAAGTCACTGGGACCACATATGTGTGCCAACATGCCCAGATAATTATTGTATTTTTTACAGAGACAGGGTTGCCTATGTTGCCCAGGCTGGTCTTGAACTTCTGGGCTCAAGTGACGCTCCTGCCTTGGCCTCCTGAGGTGCTAGGATTACAGGTATGAGCCACTGAGCCTGGTCTCCTCCTTCTTTAATGCTGGCTTTGAGGAGGGCGTGACATCAGTGAATTGAGTAGCTGGAGGTCCTGGTTACTGCTCTAACCTGTCCTCGCTGCGCCCACTCCCTGTGATCTGGGACCATGCTCTGCCTTTCCCTGGGCCTTGAAAGTCCCACAGTAGAGCCAGGTGGAAACGGAATCACATAATCTGGGCAGAAGAACTGACTGTGGAGCTCACCCAATCTAAGATGCCCTTCCACCCCATCAGGCACCCACCACACCACCCGTGATCAGCAGTCTCTATGTCTAAAATTTCCCAGGACAACAGCTCTCGGCATCACCAGATGATTATTCAATTTTAGGATGACAAGATGGCTAGAAAGATTTTCCTTAGATTGAGCTGTGATCAGCCTTCCTTTGTCTTTCGCCAACTGGTCTAAGTCCAGCTCTCTCAAGTCTCATTAGACAAGTTAATCCTTAAAACCCCTTCTAGTTCTGCCTTCCTGGGGAGAGAGGAGGAGACAAGAAGGAGGGAAGCAAGAAGGAAGCCATATTCCAAGCCGCCCAAGCTTGCTTGCTTTCTTTCTTTTTAAAAAATTAACTCATTAATTAATTTATTTTTATTATACTTGAAGTTCTGGGGTACATGTGCAGAACGTGCAGGTTTGTTACACAGGTATACACATGCCATGGTGGCTTGTTGCATCCATCTCCCCATCATTTACATTAGGCATTTCTCCTAATGCTATCCCTCCCCAATTCCCCCAACCCTTGCTATCCCTCCCCTAACCTCCCACCCCCTGACAGGCCCTGGTGTGTGATGTTCCCCTCCCTGTGCAGACACTTTTCAAAGAAGACATTTATGCAGCCAACAAACATATGAGAAAAAGCTCATCAACACTGATCATTAGAGAAATGCAAATCAAAACCACCCAAGCTTTCTTACATCAGTCTGGCTACATACAGAGTTGTCACATTTGACAAATTGTTTTAAAATCTTCTCGTCTTCTGACTGCTGCCAACTCTTCCCCCCAACACCCACAGAAACTTCTCTAAGAATGACCCAGGAAGTGAGGAGAGTCACAGAACTCCACCCCTGGGGATTTTTGCTGTTTAAATAGCAATATTCAGTAGTTTTCAAATTTTTATTTTTATTTTATAATTCTTCAGAAGAATTCCTTTATTAAATAAACACTTACATGAAACTCGAGATGGATAATAGGTGGATGGGCAGATGGACGGATGCATGAGTGGATGGTTAGATGAATGGTTGGGTGAATGGATGGGTTGGTGGGGAGGGAGGGAGGTAAAATGATGGGAATAGTGTAGTTAAGTAGACATGCCCTAGAGCCACACTACAAAGGCTGGAATCCTTGCCTTGTCATTTACTAGCTGTGTGGCCCTGAGAGTTACCTAGACATTCAACACTTCAGTTTCTCATCTGATGATGGGCATAGAATTTGAAACCCATCTCATAGGAATATTGTGACTACTGCATGAGTGAATGTATGCAAAGCATTTATGGTGGCACCTGGGGCAGTGTGTTCCCTGTAAGTGTTTCCTGTTATTATTTTTACTGCTGACTGAAGCTGGGGAGAACCTACCCTGTCCCAACCAGTGCAGTTCCTGAGACATTGGTGCTCCTGGGAAACATTGCTTTTAGGCCACAAAACTTGTTCATTTTCTCATTTAATGGAGCAGATAATGAGACCCAGAGAGAAGACATCACTTGCCTAGGCTCACACAAAGCCGGATTTTGAACACAGTTCTCCTGGATCTTGGGCTTTGTGATTCTCAGAGAACTTTCTGCATGTGCTGAACTGTGGGCTGAAAATCAAGGGAGTACATGAGGAATTTGAGAAGATCCAGCAACCTGTGGTTCTGATCTTGGCAGAGCTGCTCTGTCTGCTCCCAGACCCCTCCACGATGGGTCCCAGAGGTCTTCTGCTAATGAGGTAGCAACTTGAGCCCTCTTTTGGAGTGGGGATGGAGGTGGAGGAAGGCAGTGAGCTATGAAGCTTAGTTCACACTTGGACCATGTCTTAAGAGCGCAGGCTACAGGTGTTACCTGCAGTACATGGAAAATGTGGTTTATTAATTCACAGATAGGCCTTGTCAGCTTCTCCACCCCTTCATGCCCTCCCTCTCACTCTCGCTCTGACATGTGAGAGCAAATGTCTCTCTCCTCTCCAGAAAGAGAGGCAATCACCAGGCAGTGGTGCCCCTCTGACATTTATGTGGGATCTCCAACGTGATGGAAGAGGGAGGCCTTTAGTTTGTATCAAAACCAGAAGAACTGCTTATCTTCTATCAGGTGACAATCCTTCGTTCATTTACTTAACACTTATTGATTAGCATCTATTATTTGGCCATGTGTTAGGCGGGGCCACCGTCTGAGTCCTGCAAAGTCAGTTGCTCAGTGTCTTGCACTCAGAAGTGCCCACATTTGGTTTAACACTCTTTTGTCACATTAATAATGACATCTTTACACTTCTGTTTTGTCAACAGAGTCTTATAGGACAAGGGAGCATGCCCAGGAGCAGAGGAGCCATGTGCGATGTGCGTGGCTGCCACTTGCTGCTGCCCCATTCATGTAATCTTCTCCACACCCCGGGAAGCCATGCTGCCAGGTGTGCAGGAGACTCTGCCGTGAGTGGAGTTAGGGTTGTTAATCAGTGACCGAGTGAGCAGGGCACCGACAGACTGCAGGGGCCTAAGTTTCCACTGAAGCCAGAATGTGCTTGTACACAGAAAGAAGGCAATGACATTTGAAGAGACACAAATGACTGAGGAACCATATTGTATCCTCTCTTATTGGAGTTATTTCCCCATGCTAACTGACCCCTGTGTTGAGATGATGTAAAAGGAAAGGGAAGGACACGATGGCCTCAGTACCCTGAGGGTGCCCAATCTCATCCCAGAAGCTAAGCAGGGCCGGGTCTGGTTAGTACTTGCATTGAACAAAGTAAGGGGAAGAGAGAGCAGCCGATAGCTCCTGTCCTTTCAGTCCTTCCTTAGTGTCCATGACCCAGAGGTAGAGAGTGCTGCTGGAGTGTGTGGGTGTCAGGAAGGGAGAAACAGTGGAGCTGGTTTTGTGCAGCATCTGCACTGTTGTGGTAAGAATGAAACACGTACACATGCATGAGCTATGGAAGGCGAATTGTGTGATTGTGTTGATTCTACACATGAAGTCCATGCTCATATTTTCATTTACAACTTGCATCCTACAAAATAAAAACAAATGGCAAAAATTTATGACAATTTAAATTTGTTTTTTAACTTAGCATGACATTAAATAGCAAATAAATATACCTTGACAAGTCAAGTGAGAGAGAATACAGAAGGAAGGGAAATGCTGTATATTTGAGCACCTTCAATGATGCTTTTTCCTGCTCTTTGAACAGAAGCACTGCATTTTCATTTTGCACTGGGCCTCATGCTATGTAGCTGGCCTTTGTGTTAGGTACCCAGGACACATGACAAATGAAACAGATTCTAATCCCAGCACTTTGACAGGCTGAGATGGGGGATTACTTGAGGCCAGGAGTTTGAGACCAGCCTAGCCAACATGGCGAAACCCTGCGTCTACTAAAAATACAAAAATTAGCAGGTTGTGGTGGTCAGCACCTATAATCCCAGCTGCATGGGAGGCTGAAGCTGGAGAATCACTTGAACCTCAGAGGCGGAGGTTGCAGTGAGCTGAGATGACACCACAGCACTCCACCCTGGGTGACAGAGTGAGACTTCATCTCAAAAAGAAGAAAAATAAGAAAAATAAAGAAAGGAAAGAAGGAAGAAAGGAAGAAAGGAGACTATTGCAGAAATGCAGTAATGCAAGTGAGAGATGATGGTGGCTTAGGCTGTGGTGAAGATGGAGGAACTGAGTTCAAGAGATAGGTAGGAGGAAAAGTGACGGATTGGATGGGAGTAGGGAAACAGAGGAGAAGAGATATCAGGAATGCTGCCTAGGTTTCTGGTCTGTGCCACTCTATGGATGGTGAGGTCATCTACTAGAGAATGTGTCAGTGGTAGAGGCCAAGGTCTGAGAATGTAGGAGGAAGAGTGAGATGGAAGATTACAAGTTTACCTTTATGTTCAGTTGTGGTTCCTTAGAAACATGCAAGCAGCAGTATGAAGAATTCTGTTGGTATATTTGTTCAGAGCCCAAAAGTGAGGTTTAAATAAGAAGAAATAAACTCGCTAGTAAAAATTGCAGACACACAAAAGACTTGAACAGGCACTTCACAAAATAGATTATCCAAATGACCAATAAGCACATAAGTACTCAACATCATTAGCCATTAGGAAAATGCAAATTAAAACCACAGTGAGATACCATTTCACACTAGAATGACTAAAATGTTAAAAGACTGACAACACTAAATGTTCCCAGGATGCAGAGCAACCAAAACTCTCATATATTATGGGGGACATGGAAAATTGCACAATTGCTTTGGAAAACAGGCAGTTTCTTCAAAAATTCAATATATATGTACTATACAACTCAGCCATTGCATTCCTATTTACCTAATAGAAATAAAATCATTTGTCTACTGAAAGATTTGCAAAATAATGTTCATTGCAGCTCTAGTCATTATAAGCCTCAAATAGAAACAACCCAATGTACATGGATTGTGAATAGATGACAAATGGTGGTACATCTATACAATGGAATACTGGTCTTCAACAGAAACCAACTACAGATCCATGTAACAACATGACAAGTAAAAGAAGTCAGATATAAAAGAGTACATATGTATGATGCAATTTATATGACACTCTAGAATATGAGAAGCTAATCCTTGGTGATGAAATCAGATTTGAGGTTGCCTGGGGCAGAGATGAGAGTGGCTGACTGTAAGGAGGTATGAGAAGGGTGTGAATTTTGGAGTGACGGAGCAGCTCTGCATCTCGATTGTGATGTGGTTACACAACTGTGTGTATTTGTGAAAACTCACAGAACTACACCCTAAAACATATGAATTTTACTGCAAGTAAATTTGACCTTAATTAAAAATTTTAAAAAGTGGAAGCCATGGATTTAGGTAAGATTCACTAAGTGATGAGAATAGAGTTGAGTTACCAGAGGATTGCTATCTGCATCTTGCATGGGAGAAAAATGAAGCTCAGAGAAGTGAAGTGGCTTCCCCAAGATCACACAGCTACTAAGTAGTATAGCTGGGGTTCAAAACCAGAGCCATCTGCTCAGAAGGCCCATCTTTTTTTTGTTCCCTCCCATCAGCCAGGCCTGGGTCCATGGCTAAGCATGGCAGCCAAACAGGGAGGAAGGCCAGCTCCTCTTCAAGGAAGAAAACAGTGTGCTGTTCCTTGTACATGAAAATGATCTTCTGTTCCTCACCCATCACCAATCCCACAGGCACTTAGGTTGCAAGGTGTGGGGACTGCCATGATGATGATGGCTGTGTCCTGAGCCAGCCACATTCTCCCCAGCAGTCCTCAATGGGAATACCAGCAAGATGCCAGGCCACAGTAAGGGATTCTGCCAGGGTCCTCCAGACACTCAGAGGGTCACAATAAGATTCACTCCAGAGGAGAAATCGTACCCTGCCCCAAACTGCCAGGGATCTCGACACTGACATAGCTCTTTATACTTTCCAACTCCAGAAGAATTAACTAGAGAAAACTACATTCAAAGCTCTTTTCCACCTCATTGACCAGTTCCAGCTTTCATGATCTGATCTCTCCCTAGGGCTGTTACAACTGTCTCAAGATGGCTCACTCTGCCTCCTGTCCCATCCGACTCAAGAGGGGCTTCCTTATACCCTATACAAAAATCTACTCAAGATGGATTAAAGACTTAAATGTAAAACCCCCAACCATAAAAAACCCTAGAAGAAAATCTAGGCAATACCATTCGGGACATAGCCATGGGCAAAGATTTTATGATGAAGTTGCCAAAAGCAATTGTAACAAAAGCTAAAATTGACAAATGGGATCTAATTAAACTAAAGAGCTTCTGCAACACAGAAGAGACTATCAGAGTGAACAGCAACCTACAGAATGGGAGAAAATTTGTGTAATCTACTCATCTGACAAAGGTCTAATATCCAGAATTTACAAGGAACTTAAACAAATTTACAAGAAAAAAAACCCAACCCCATAAAAAAGTGGGCAAAAACATGAACAGACACTTCTCAAAAGCAGACATTTATTCGGCCAACAAACATATGAAAAAAAGCTCAACATGACTGATCATTAGAGAAATGCAAATCAAAACCAAAATGAGATACCATTTATGCCAGTCAGAGTAGCAATTATTAAAAAGTCAAAAAATACAGATGCTGGGGAGGCTGTGGAGAAATAGGAACGCTTTTACACTCTTGGTGGGAATGTAAATTAGTTCAACCATGATGGAAGACAGTGTGGCAATTCCTCAAGGGTCCAGAAGCAGAAATACAATTTGACCCAGGAATCCCATTACTGGGTATAGACCCAAAGGAATAGAAATCATTCTTTTATACAGATACATGCACACGTATGTTTATTGCAGCACTATTCCTAATAGTAAAGACACGGAACCAACCCAAATGCCCATCAGTGATAGACTGGATAAAGAAAATGTGGTACATATACATTATGGAATACTATGCAACCATGAAAAGGAATGAGATCATGGCCTTTGCAGGGACATGGATTAAGCTGGAAGCCATCATTCTCAGCAAAATAACACAGGAACAGAAAACCAAACACTGCATGTTCTCACTCATAAGTGGGAGCTGAACAATGAGAACATATGGACACAGGGAGGGGAACAACACACACCAGGGCCTGTCGGCGGTGAGTGATGGGAGGGACAGCCTCAGGACAAATAGCTAATGCATGCAGGGCTTACTACCTAGGTGACGGGTTGATAGGTGTAGCAAGCCACCATGGCACACATTTACCTGTGTAACAAACCTGCAAGTTCTGCGCATGTATCCTGGAACTTAAAATAAAATAAAATAAACTCAGGGAGATAAAGACAAACGGGAGAGAGGAGAGACAGATACAAGGAAGGACAGTGCCAGAAGAGAAAGTCAGGCAAGAAGAGAGAGGGAAGGGAGAGGAGGAGTGCACAGGAGAGCCAGAGGCAGGAAGGCCTGGTGGAGCCACTGTGGTTCTCCGTCTCCTCTTTGCCTGGCCAGTGCCCAGAGGACCTTCCTCCCCTGGGACCTGAGACCACACCTGCTCTTCTGTGTGTCAGCCAGGAGCCTCTGGCATCTAGCAAGTGGCAGCTTCCTCATGATCCCATCTGATCTAAATTCCACCCACATTCAGCCAGGGTGATCATGGTGCCTCCTCCGCAGGGTGGAGAAGGTCTGTCCTGCAGCTATCTGCACTTCCCATTGGAGCTGGCTTTGAACCCACAGCTCTTGCCTCCCTTTCCATTCCCTAGAATGTTGGCTGCCCCTAGGGATGCTTTTACAGCAAGCCACTTTCTCCAGCTGGGGACTACCATCAGGAGAGCTCCTTTCTGGCTCCTAGGTCTGGAATGAAATGACTTTGGTCAAGTTTGACTGCTCTGTATCTGGCCATCCTTGTGTATAAGATGGGGAAAGAAGAGGCACTTCTGTTACTACTGACCAGTTACTAGGTGTCGCATTGTGCTGGTCACTGCACACACCTAAAGCAACCAGATGTATATCGATAGTCATCGGTGTTTTAGAGAACTTAGGAATAGGCTCACAGTCTATTCCCCACCTGCATGACTACATTTGCTATCATAAAGGATGTGTCAAGGAAAAGTGTGTTGAGTTCTGACTCCAGAGGTCCACCAGCTGGAAAATGGCTTCCAGCCTCCCAGTCTCTTCCTGTTCATCACCATAACCATCCCTGACCCATGAACCCCCATGCTCACTCATTTTCTTGGCTAGTGCTTAGTGAGCACCTCCTACGACCTGTGGATGCAGCAGGAAATAAAACAGGCAGACACATTGGAGATGAAGAAAGCCTGAGAGGTTGAGGTAGGCAGATTGCTTGAGCCCAGAAGTTCAAGAGCAGTCTGGGTAACATGGTGAAACCTCATCTCTATAAAAAAAAAAATACAAAAATTAGCTGGGCATGGTGGTGTGTGCCTGTAGTCCCAGCTACCTGGGGGCTGAGGAGGAAGGGTCACTTGACCTGGAGAGGCAGAGGTTGCAGTGAGCTGAGACCTTGTCACTGGACTCCAGGCTGGGTGACAGAGCAAGAACCTGTGTCAAAAAAAAGAAAAGGAAGAAGGAAGAAATATGGAGTGTTGGGGATGGGGATGGACATGCGTTGCGGGTAGCCAGGAAAGTCCTCTTTGAGATTTTTAAGTAAAAACCTGAAGGAGGCAAGGCAGTGAGCCAAGCATTTACATGCAGGACGGGCTCTCCAGGAGGAGAAGGCGGTGAGAGCAAAGGCTGGGAGGCAGATGCAGTACTGATGGCTTTGGAGAACAGCAGAGGGCCAGCATGGCTAAAGCAGGGGGAGTGAAGGCAGTGCGGCAGGAAGTGAAGGCAGGGAGAGGGGGAGGTGCAGATTGTTGGGGCTCAGAGGCTGTGTGACTCCCAATTGCTGGGTGACAAATTCCTACAAATCCAGCAGCTGCAAATACGACCCACTGTCCCCCAGTTTCTGCACGTCAGGAGCTGGCACAACCTAACTGGCCCTCAGCCAGTGTCAGCCAGCACTGGGTTCTCACCTGGGCCTCAGCTGTGTGGACGGCACTGCTTCCAGGCTTGCATGGCAGCATTCTGTTGCCACCCCACAACCTCATCTAACTGTAATTACCTACCAAAAGCCCCTTTCCACATACCATTACATTAGGGGTTAGGGCTTCAACATAAGAATTTGGGGAGGACTGACACGTTCTGTCTACAACATGGGTGGGAACCCATCTCTTCCTTACTGCTGGTGGGGAACCACGCGCTGCAGCCAGTGAGAAGTTGCATGTTCTTGTGAGAACTCGACCCAACTCCCCCAGATGAGGGGGCAGGGAAGGAGGACAAAACTGGGAGGGCGAGCGAGCATCAGGAAGCGAGTAGGGTGGCCAGAGGTAGCAAATAAAATATAAAATATAAAATGCTTAACTTTGAATTTCAGATAAACAACCTATAATATTTTTTAGCATAAGTATGTCCCAAACTAAGCTTGGGACATATTTGTGCTAAGAAATTATTCGTTCTTCATCAGAAATTCAAAGTAACTGGGCGTCCTGTATTTTAATCTGGCAACCGTAAAAGGCAAGGGCCAAAAATGCTGGGGCAACCCAGCAGATTCCAGGAGTGACTACTGCTGGACTTCTGGACTGATGCTCTCTTTAGATATTTAACTTTTTACAAAAGTATTTTCTTTCTTTGTACCAGCTTTTCACTAGCTTTTTAAAGATTGTGGTAAAACATACATAACCTAAAACTCACCGTCTAAGCCATTCTTAAGCATAGAGTTCAGTGGTATCAAGTAGGTTGACACTGTTGTGCCGCCATCACCACCATTCACTTCCACCACTCTTTCCCCATGCCAGCCTGAAACTGCCCATTGAACACAAGCTGCCCAGCTCCGCCTAGCTTCCCCATCCCTGGCGGCCACGGCTTCTGTCTCCGTGAATTTGACCGTTCTAGGCACCTCACGTAAGTGGTCCCATCGGATATCTGTACTTTTGCCTGTAGCTTCTCTGTTTAATTTTTAAAGGGGGATGGGAACTAAGTGGACCACAAGGGAGCTGCCCACAGAGGTGAGGACAAGGTCAGGTGTGGTGGGGGACGCAGGAAACAGGTCCGGGCTTTGGGCCTGAGAGCAGGGGCGGGCCCTAGGCCTGGGCTTGGGGTCCTGCCCCGGGGCGCACCCAGGGCGAGGGCTGCCCGGAGGAGCCGAGGCTGACGGACAGCCCGGCGTGAGCCTGAGGGGAAGGCAGCGAGGGGACAGAGGACAGAGCCCTGGGAAGAGGGTCTGCAGAGCAGAAGGCACGAGTGGGGGCTGCCTGGCGCGGGGAAGACAAGAGATCAGAGCCGTGTGCACGTCGGCAGCTGGGGGTCCGTTTCAGTCCCGCGCCCAGGATCGTGACTCTGCCGGCCAGGCCAGCGCTCTGGGTCGACCGGGTACTGGAGCCGCGCAAAGGGACAGCCAGCCGAGCGGGTGATGGCGCCGCGGAGGGTGAACGGCGGCGCTAGGACCCGGGGGCGCGGGCGGGCGGCGGGCGGCGGGCGGAGGCGCTAGGACCCGGCGGCTCCGAAGGAGCGGAAGCAGCGCCGGTAGCTTCCGTGATTGCGGTGCGCAGGTGAGGAGGCGTCCGGGGCGGCGGGAAGTGGGGTCGGGGGGGGGGTCGCTGCGGGGCGAAGTCGGGGGGCCGGAGGGAGGTGGGTGGGAGTCCCGGGACCCGCCGAGCTTGTGTCCTGCGGCTGCTTCCCGGCACCCGCCTCCAGTCCGCATGCGGCAGCTGGGCCCCGAGCGCCTCGGAGGCATCTTGGGCCCGTTCCGGAGCCTCCTCGCTGGAGCCGTGCTCCGTGCCGGGGCCTTGCCTGGCCCTAGTGGAGAGGCCAAGGCCCGCGGGGTGCAGGGACCTGGGCTCTGCGGGGTCCCGGTTCCGCCTTCCCTCCCAGGCCGGGTTCTGGGAAGCCTTGCGGGGCTCTTTTGCAGCTGCTGCGTGCCCAGCGCGCCCGGGCCCTAGTAGGGGACCCCATTTTTCTGACACTGCTTTGGGTTCCTGGGGCCTACAGCGAGGCCTGTAACTCGGGGAGAGACCCAGGAGTGGGATGGCAGAGAACGGTCTGCAGGGAGGGCTCCGAGAGAGGCCTGTGGTGAGTGCGTTTTCCCGGGAGTGCGCAGTTTACAACACATTGTCTAAAGCGGTGATGTCCGTTAGAAATACTGTGCGATACGCATGGGCAACTTCTGTCACTTAAAAAGAATCAGAAAAAACTTCATGAGCATAACATAGACGCAAGAAAAACACGATTATTAAATAATATTTATGCATTTGTGGAATTGATTGAAGAGTAACAAAATGGATAGGAAATACTGCGGACCTGGAATGAATTGCAGTTACCCACTGTGGAACTGAGGAGCTAGGGTGTCTCATTATAAAACTCCCTTACAGAAGACGACTTTTGATAAATTTTTCAACTTTTTCCCCCAACAAAAATCCTGTCTTCTCAGGTATTTATTGTCTGTCGACTAAATAAGAGGTGATCCGTCACCTTTTCTGATGAGCACCACAGGCTTTTCAAAAGATGATTGCCCATTAACCCCTTTGTGCCTGGGCTTTCTCACTTGTAGAAATAGTACTTCCTACCTCTAAAGTGTGTGATGAAGACAAACAATTGGGGTGATGTATACTAAATTAACGAAAGTGCTTACCACACAGGAGGGGCTGGTTAGTGTTAAGATTCCCTTGTTCTTCCCTCGGTGTCAAAAACAGATCTAATTTAGCTTTACATAAAGGCAAAGTATCAAGATAAGGTGACTAACAGTAGTACTAACACAATATTTGAACTAAGGTTTGCACTTTTAATGATCATTTATCAAAAGTCGTCTTCTTTAAGGGAGTTTTATAATGAGACACCCTAGCTCCTCAGTTCCACAGTGGGTAACTGCAATTCATTCTAGGTCCGTGATATTTCCTGGGCTTTCTCATTTGTAAAAATAATACTTCCTACCTTTGAAGTGTGTGGTGAAGACAAACAATTGGGGTGATGTATACTAAAGTAACGAAAGGGCTTACCACAAAGGAGGGGCTGGTTAGGGTTAGATTCCCTTGTTCTTCCCTCAGTATCAAAAACAGATCTAATTTAGGTTTATATAAAGGCAAAGTATCAAGATAAGGTGACTTGATACTTTGAAAACAACAAAACATGTCAATAAATAAGAAAAAGCTTGGAATTCAGACAACAGATCCAAGTCTGGGCTTCATCTTAAGCTAGTGTTTTGATGTTGAAAAAAATGTGATTTGGTCTTTCTAACCCCATTTCCTTATCTAAAATTGGGGATGATGATAAATTCACTGATAATAAGAGTTAAATGAGATTCCTGAGGAGTCACGAAGGTTCTGACATATGTAGGTGTTATTAGCAGCCATATTATTAGCAGTCATAAGAAAATGCCATCTGCTGAAAGAGGGACAATAAGGTTATCTTCATGATCATGTAAAAGCTACCAGATACAGGAAGAAGGGGCCATAAAATGATAATGTTAGATGATTAATTTTGATCCTTAGGTCGGAGTTCATTCTAGGATATGTCCTGCGCGAAAAGAACAGAGACTCATTTCTTTGGACTCACAGGACACTGAGTGAGAGGAAAGAAAAAGAAAAGAAATGTTTAAGTCACATGTGATTTCTAAGAGTAAAAAACAGATGAAATTAGTAATACATTTTTTAATCCAGTATATCCCAAATATGGTTATTTTAGCATGTAATCAACATAAAATATTTTAATAAGATAGTTCACATTCTTTTTTCCTAGTGTTTTGGAATTTGGTGCATATTTACATTTAGGGCACATCTCAGTTCAGACGGTCCACATTTCAAGTGCCCAGTGGCTGCATGTGGCTGGTGGCTACCATACTGGACCGCATGGGTCTAAGGATTTCATTCCTGGCACAGGTCCAAACTCCTAACCTTAATTTTGAGTGTTTTTTTTTTTTTAACAAACTAGCCTCTGTTTATAATTCTTCTAGTACTTCCTCAAGGATGATTGTACCCTCAGCACTCAAGACCACTTGCTGTTCCCCTACACACTTTTGTTCAAGCTGTTTCTTTTCATCTGGAATGCTGGCTTTGCACCTTCTTTCCTCTACCTGGTAGAAAGGCACACATTCTTTTTTTTTTTTGAGACAGAGTTTTGCTCTTGTTGCCCAGGCTGGAGTGAAATGGCCCAATCTTGGCTCAGTGCAACCTCCACCTTCTGGGTTGAAGTGATTCTCCTGCCTCAACCTCCCAAGTAGTTGGGATTACAGGCATGCGCCATCACGCCTGGCTAATTTTGTATTTTTACAAAATTACAGGGTTTCTCCGTATTGGTCAGGCTGGTCTTAAACTTCTGAACTTGGGTGATCTGCCCAACTCAGACTCCCAAAGTGCTGGGATTACAGGCATGAGTCACCACACCCGGCTGAGAGGCGCACATTCTGCTAAGAGCTTTATGCTGACTCCCCTAACCCCAAAAGGGATTTGTCACTCCTTAGCCTTGTACTCGTGGCTGGATTACAGTGAATTTACTTTGAGTTTAATGGTTTTCGAGACTATCTTCCTGGCTAGCGTAGTGTTTTATTCGTCTTTGTTGTGATCATGGCCTCTACCTAATAAACAATCAGTAGATGTTTGCAGATAGAAAGTGAACCATGTATCAGGTGTACTCAGTCCCTTTCTTTCTTTCTTTTTTTTTTTTTGAGACAGTCTTGCTCTGTTGCTAGGCTGAAGTGCAGTGACACGATCTTGACTCACTGCAACCTCTGTCTCCCAGGTTCAAGCGATTCTCCTGCCTCAGCCTCCCAAGTAGCTGGGACTACAGACCTGCGCCACCGTGCCCAGCTAATTTTTGTATTTTTAGTAGAGATGGGGTTTCACCATGTTGGCCGGGCTGGTCTGGAACTCCTGATATCAGGTGATCCATCCACCTAGGCTCCCCAAAGTGCTGCGATTACAGGTGTGAGCCACCATGGCCTTCAGTGCCATTCTTGAATAGGCTTGCTGCTTCGTTTTTGAGGAAAATTGTGTATGTAGTCTTATGTGTGTGTGAGCAAACAGCATATACACACAAACAAGGAATTCATCTTACACACTAACAAGGAATTCATCTTACACAGTAACAAGGAATTCATCTTACACACTAACAAGGAATTCATCTTACACAGTAACAAGGAATTCATCTTACACACACACTAACAAGAAATTCATCTTAAGATGTGCACAGGAAATATTTTGCACCTTTACCCTCTGTGATCTTACATATGGGAGAACTGAGGCACAGAAATAAGTTAGGATGGCCAGCAAACTTGCAACAGTATAAATACAAAGAAGGGGAGGGAGGAACACTCTTGCAAGGGCTGTGGTGGGTGTCAGAGGGTTAGACTTCTCAGATGGCTAGGCATCAGCTGGCCATGCTTTGGTTATATGATTGGAGGAGAAAGAAGTGGGAGGTGAGGAGTAACTCCTGGGCCCTGATGAGTATTCAAGCCAAGTACAGATCTGGAAAGCCTGTATGCAAAGGAGGAGCTCACTGCTGGAAAAAAAGCTGAGGAGCAGGATCGTCGCCTCAGATCATGAAAAGTGCTGGCCTGAGGAGGGTAGAAAGAAGGGCTGGGGAAGCCAGCAGGGAAGCAAAGGAGTAGGCTTCAGTTGGATGAAGGTGTTCGTTCGGTGCGTTATGTAAAATGTACAAATTATTGTTGGGAATAACCACATCTCAGCAGTGCTGGTTCTCAGTCTGGAGAATGGGAAATAGAAAGGATCAGATTCAGAGAAGGCAGCTTACCCAGTGTCACAGCATTTTAAACTCAAATGAAACCTAGGCCCTTCATGCCACACTCACCAGTTCCACCCACTTGTGTTGCAACCAATGCCCCACTATAGTCCTTGGGAGAGCAGGTCTAGGGCACAGTGCCTTGGCTGATGAATGTCTTCCTTACTGTTTTCCAGTGAGGGGCTGTGATTAGGCCTGTGGTATAGGTGCCTGGTCCCTTAATATTCTGCCTGGTGCATCTCTTGCCAATCAAATCAGTGCCTTCTGCAGTGTGATTGCTGCTTTAGTGGCACCAGGGAGAGGAGTTAATTAAACTCAGTATAAATAGACTCTGCCCTCACTTTGCAATTCCAGGAGTGTTTTTCTTTCCTATCCTCCACCGCCACATGCACCTCCTTCCTCTAAAGCCCCTTAAGCGCCTATCTAGGTGAGCAGGGCTGGACACCCCTATACCTAGAGTCAGTATCCACTGCCCAGTCTGTTTCAGGAGCAGACCTCAAATTCTCAGGAGTTAAAGTGGGAAGAACCCATGTGTGCATATTTTTTGTGCTTTTCCAGAACGGGGTAGCATTTGGCAGTTGATCAGGCAATCTTCCCAACTACCCCATTTCCATTCCTTGGTTTTCAGCCTCTTTTTTTCTCTGCAACTAAGGTTTCTTTCTTGTTTATCCGAGGTCGGGAGCTGAACTGAGACGGGGTATGGAAAGGGTACCTAGCAGCTACCAAGCAGCTTGTAAGGGGTCAGAAGTGTTGCACCTTCTCTGAACTCCTCCGTTGGCCCTACCAATTCCCTAGTCCCTGGTACTGCCCTCTCCCTCCCTCATTCACTCAACAGGCATCAGCAGACTCCCATCTGTGTGCTCCTGCCCTCCCACCAAATGCTCTGTCCCCTTCTCCCCTATTTGTGCAGGCTGAAGCTATGTGCATAGTTGGGATGAGGGCTGTGTTGTCTCTCCTTCCTTTTCGAGAATTGTGTGTGTACTCTTGTCACTCCTCAGCCTTGTACTCAGGGCTGGATTAGAGTGAGTGGGTGCGGGTGGGTGTGGGCAGCTCTGATGCTCCGGCTCCCACCCACAGGCACCATGACTCCCGTGAAGACCCAGCACTCCCTGGCAGGTCAGACATATGCCGTGCCCCTCATCCAGCCAGACCTCCGGCGAGAGGAGGCCGTCCAGCAGATGGCGGACGCCCTGCAGTACCTGCAGAAGGTCTCTGGAGACATCTTCAGCAGGTGGGTGCTGCCACCCACCTCCTCCTGATAAGAGGACCATCCCCATCCTGGGCAGTCCCAGCAACATACCCTCTGGGAGCAGTCCCTTTGGGGAAGTCCTGGTCCTCAGGGACCCATCTGGCTTCCTTGTCTGGGAGGGGCTGAGGTAAGAGCCCAGCTTGGAAGTTTTTGCTCCTGAGAGTCTGAGAGCTCCCTCCCACCCCACTTAGCCTCCTGGTTTCCTGTGGTGGCTCTGCTCTCCCATTTGGGGGGTATATTCCTTCACTTCTTCCTGCAGCCAGCAAATACTTACCCAATAGTGTTTGTGTGCAGGGCATTGTAAGAATCTCTAGATCCAGCCCTGGATAAGGCAACATCCCTCTCCAGCTGGAGCGCACATGCTGGCAGGAGAGAAAGACCTAATAACCAATGCACGATTAGTTCTTTAATAACAGTTGGGACAAGTCCTGTTGATAATATTTGGTAATCACTGCTATTTATATAGCATTAACCATGCACCACCGTTGATTTGAGTGCATTAACTCATTTAGCCCTCGCCACACTTTATGAGCAGGCACTGTTGTCATCTCCATTTTATAGATGAGGAAACTGAGGCACAGAAAGGCTGAGAGACCTGGTCAAGTGACAGATCCAAGATTCAAAGCCACAGATCATGGCCCCAGGTTCTGTGGGTTATTACCGCCTCTGTGGAGGGGAGATGGGGTGCTGCAAGGCTCATCCTGGCTTAGTCTTGGTTCAGGGAGACCTGGCTTGATCTCAGGTCAGGGAAGGGGGATGTGAGAAAATGACATTTGTGGTAAAGTCTGAGGGTTGAGTTGGGTAGGTCAGGAGGAAAATTCCAGAAAGAAGGAAGCACATGAACTGTAGCCTAGAGTCAGAGGACCTAAAAGAAAGCCAGCATGGCTGGAGCATGAAGCGGCTATCGAGGGAGCCGAGCTGAAGGGCTGAGGCTTCTTGTATCTGCAATGCTGACCTCGTACAGTCCTTGGGCTCTGGTCACTTTTTCAGTGTTTATCTAATATGAGTAAGTGAGTGGTGTTTGCTGTTTCCTGGCAAAGGTCCCAGCAGTTGTTGGATGCACAGGTCCTGTCTTTGGCCATGAACAACCTGAAATGAGGCTTGATCTCCTTCCCGGGATTCCACACAGTGCCTCACATGGTGGACCCCAGTGGGAAGTATGTGACTCCCTGACTCAGGTCCCTCTCATGGTCCAAGTCACCCCTGCCCTGCCCTTCCCTGGTTGTTGCCAGACCTGGAGCCCCTGATCCTTCACTGTGCAGCCTTCTCTTCTGTCACCAACTGGAAGCCTACCTCTTCCTGAATGACCTCCCCTAGTGACTCACTGGCTTGCCCCAAGCTTGTCAAGAATGTCCCTGTAACCAAGGGGTCATGCATTGAAGTGGCTGAGGGGGTCACCTTGGAGCTGATGCCTTGGCTCAGATCCGGCTTTCCTGTTTGCTTCCTCTGTAACCTTGGGCAACTCAACCCCTCTAAGCCTTAATGTTCTCGTCTGTGAAGTTGTGGTAATAATGGTAGCTTCCTGGTAGAATTATTGTGAAGACTAAGTGAATGAAAACATGCAAAGGAATGGAATAGTGCCTGGCACCTAGGAAGACTTGAGGAAATGCTAGCTCTTCCCTGTTGATAATCTTAACCCGTCCACTGAACTTGGTTGCCATTCATGAACCTGTCATCAGTAGTTAGAGAAATTGCTGGATGCACCTTTTGTGCTTATCGTTGTGATAAATGTGCCCAAGGGACGCCTAGGCAAGAGGATGCATGCAGGTCTTTAAGAGCCATCAGCTCCAGATTATGGCCACCCCATGTTCAGTGCTTAGAATGGAGGCCAAAACCATTCCCTCAGAAACTGTGCTTCCTCACCAAGATGGGGTTGCATGGTTGCCCTTTTCTAAGGACAGCCTTGGATTTTTGGTGTCTTTCCTTTCCTGTCCTGGTACTTGGTACCTTGTAGACAGTTGCATGTCCCCTGCCCAGGGATGGGATCAGGAGAGGGCAGGAAAGCATCTTCTAGGGAGTGGAGTGCTGCGTTCATTGAGTGTGGCATCTTCAAGTTGCTGGCAGAGCCCAGGGAGGGGAAGATGCTTCTCAGGAGCACTGGGCCTGAGTCCTGGCTCCCTCACGCCAAGTTCCAGGTCACTGCATCGATCTCTCCACCATGTGCTTCACATCATGCTGGATCTTTAAGAGACACCAATTATGTGGCTGACACTGTGTCCTCAAAGAGCTTAGAGGCTGGAATGGGAACATGTAGGGTGAGATTAATTGTTAATTATGTAGCACGGACCATGTGGGCTTCTCAGCGTCTAGAAGGGAGAGAAATCGGTAAGAATTGGTGGCACACCTGTGAGAACTCCCCAAACGAAGCTAAGCAAAAAGGAACCAATCAGTAGAGCAGCCTTTGGAGTTAGGGCTAAAATGATGTCATCAGGGCCTGGCTTTGCTTTCCTTCCTTGTCGGTTTGCTTCTTTGGGTCTGGCTGCATTCTCAGACAGGCCATGCTCTCGTGGTGGCAAGGCAACATGGCAGGGTCAGTTTCAGCAGGAAAGAATGCTCTCCTGTGTCCCCCACATCCTCTAGAGGCCGCACTCACCTGGATTCGTCCTATGTCTGTCCCAGAATCCATCGCTGGGGCTGGGGGGCTGTGACATGCCACTTGGCTTAGACCAAGGAGCTCTTCAGACCACCCACCTGAAGCTCAGGGTGTAAGCCTGCAGGAGAGATGGATTTCCCCAAAGGAAACTGGGCCATTGCTTGACTAAAGGGGAAATAGGTGCTGGAGAGGAAAGCCACATGCCTACTCCACATAGGACAGGCTACTGGAGGAGGGGGACAGGGTAGGGAGGTGGGTGTGCAGTTCGCCCTGATGTGGTCTAGAAATGGGGGCCACAGGCTTGGAGAGAAGCCTCGGTGTGGCTTGGAACGTGGTATATGATGGTCTGCTGGGAAGGCCGGCCTGCACAGGGGCTGGAGGCGGGTAGGGGTTCTGCATGGGGAGCACAGACAGTGCTGCCTCTCCCTTGCACTCAGCTCACAGGGCATGAGAGACTGATTTCCCACGAGCTTGTGGGCCAGGCCTCTGGATGGTGCCAAGGAGCTTTGCATTGGTTTCTCCATGTCCCCACGGGGCCATGGGAGGCTCCTTGGCAGTGTGTGGGGCAAAGTAATGAGTGAAAAGTGGGGATGAATGAGTTAGGGTCCACAGGGTACTCAGGAGAGGACTTAGGTTGATTCAGGAGTGTTAGGGAGCAGTGATTGGGTTTCAAGCAGGGCAGGGGTGGGACAAAAGAGTTGGGGAAGGTTCATCAGGCACATGTCATGGAAGGGACATGAAGAGAGTGGATGCCAGGGACACCCAGAAGCTGTTGCTGCAGTCAGGATGTGGCAGGGATCAGGCTGCAGACAGGGGACCTGCAAACAGGGAGGGTCGGGTGAGACATTCAGAGGAAATAGACGACCAGAAGTGGTCACAGATAGGGAGCGATGATGAAGGAAAGGGAGGAGTCAGTGATGAGTGGGAGTGGAGTGGGGAGCACCGACACCTCTCCTCTTCCACCTGCCCTTTTTCTGTGGCACTGGACAAGCATGTGGACTTTTCATTTTTCATGGGCTTTTTTGGTGGGGATGTGACCAGCTTTGAATCTCTTCCCTTAAGCATGCTCCTCCTGCTTAGAAACCTCCTGAACAGAAGATACAGGTGGGCAGAAGAGAGACTCTCTCTCCCTCCCACTCCATCTCAGGTCCCAGCACAGCCCAGTCCCTGGCCTCACTGGTGCCTGTGCCCAGTGGCGCAGGCCGGTGAGTGACTGGCAAATTAGCATTCCAGGCTGTGCTGTCTCCTGCTCTGCGGCAGCCGGGAGTGTGCAGAGACTTAGGGAGTGACAAGCACCTCCCAGGCTCTCTTTAGCTGTGCCCCTTCCTGCCCCCTCTTTCTGCCCCTCCCATCTGTCCCCTCTTCACCTGGGAGAAGCCAGGCCCCAAAAATACCGGGCCAAGTATGTCACCTGCTTCCCATGACGTAGATGACAAGGCAGGAGGGAGTTGGGATGGCACAGGGAAGGGGAAGGAACAGACTGTGTGTGGAAGTTTGGATGCTGTCATTTGCCATTGCCAGTCAGACCCTGCCCAACCTCTTCACCCAAGAGGCCGTGCTGCTGCCCAGCAGCTTCCCCCTGGGAAGCGTGGTTTTCTCTGCAAAGCTCTTGGTCCTTTCCTCCGTCTCTTTCTTTTCCTTTTCCCACCTCTTCCTTTCTTCTCCCCCTTTTTCCCCTTTCCGCTTGTCCTCACTTTCTCCATCCTTCTCCCCTGTTCTCTCCCGTTAGGCACCTGGTGGGCCCCAAGATTACACATTGCACTAGATCACTACATAATTAGCAAGTCATTCTTAATTATCCCAGAGTGGAGAAGATAAAGGTAGAGGCAAGAGCACAGGTTCAGGGTCTGCTTCCCTGGGGTCATGACAGGCAGGGGAGGAGAAGCAGTAAATCGGGAGCGGGTGCAACCTGCTTCCTCCTCCCCACAGCCTCTGGGGACTGGTGTGCTGATGGTGATGGGCCATCGTCAGCTCCTTGTCACCTTCACGGGAATCACATGATGTAGAAGGGACCATTCCTATTTTTCAGTGGAAGAAGCTGAGGCAAAGACCAGTGAGTGGCCTCCCCAGGATCACGCTGCTGCTAAACAGACGTGAAACCCAGGCCCGTGGGATGCTGTGGTTATTGATGCTTATCTCTTCCCGGAAGGCCTGAGTCTCCTTGGGAGTGGATGTGTGTTGTCTGATTCGTCTTTAGCTCCCACGGCCCCAGCACTGTGCTTTACAAATGGAATGCATTGAAGATACTGAAGAGTAAGGAGTGGAGTTGGGAGATGGGAATCGAGGGACGCTTGGAGATGGTCTTCTCCAGGGGAGATGGAGGAAGACGGACCCTTAGTGAGACCATGTGCAGAGCAGGCTGGGTGAGCCAGTTCTGTCCCTGATGCCCACAGAGCAGCTTCCTCTCTCGTGCTGGGTGAGTGTGCCAGAGGGGATGGCTTCAGCACTGAGCTTGACAACTGACCAACCTTGAAGTAGGCCACCAAGCCAAGGCTGTCTATACCAGGAATGGCAAGCAAATGGCTCTCGTGGCACCATTCCCCCACCCTCAACGGTGGGCATTGTTGGGTCTGATTCCAGGTCATTCGTTCCAACCTTTAGAGAAATCCCAGCATTCCCTAGCCCAGAGTCTGCAACCCTTTCACCATCCCACGCCCTCCTCCTGCCTTTCCTCGTGAACCCCAGTTGCGCCTCTGCCTTCTCATCCCTGTGCCTCACACAGGCTCGCTCATGCCAGGTGAATGCTGAGGCTTCTCTGAATCTGGAGTGTGGCCCTTGTGGGCAAGGGCTGGGTTCTTGTAGTTCATCAACTACAGAGTTGATGGGGAGGAGGATGGTGTGTCACATGCGCATCAACGTTAACTTTGCAGTGAGAGTGGCCTTGCTGCGGCCAAACAACGGGGAGAAGCATGAGTGGGGTTATGTGCCTTAAAGTATCAGGCACCTGGGCCTTGCACACCAGGAGCCAGCCACAGGGTTGTCTGGGGAAACGGCATTCCCTGAGATGCAAGTGCACAGGAATGCACTTGTCACATCTGGGGAGCAGCAGGGCACCTGGTGTCACTGGCCCAAGCCCGCACCAGGGGAGATGGAAATGGGTGAGAAGCTACACCACACAGAGCCCATGGGCTGTGGTCGGGATCCGGGGCTTGCTCAGGGAGCTGTTAACTATGTGCAGGGGCAGTTCTTCCTCTGAATTTAGGCGACAACACTCAGTTCCAGCCTTGCCATTCTCAGCCTCCGGTCTTGATTCCCCCTCTGCGGAGGCCACTTTGTCTACTGCACATGATCGTGAGGGGTTGTGAACTGCCTTGCCCCATCAGCGGCCATGTGTGCATGTGTAAATACCATCCTCTGTGTGCCCTGGAGGCTGACCTTCAGATAGCATGTGCAGGTGCCAGCATAGGGCCAGGTGGTGTGTGTCCCTACTGAGAGTGCAGGGAACTCAGTGCCGTCAACTCCTCGATCCTGCAGGTCAGATTATCCTCTTAGAGGCCACCTCGATGGCACCAAGTTCGGCCCTGGCAAGCAGGTGACCCTGACCTAAGAGACCTTGCCTCAGGGCTGGCCTAGCAGGTCTGCTGTTAGGAGCAGGAGGTCTGCAGGGGATAGGGAGCAGCCCCAGCGTCTGTGATCTTCTCCATGGCAGGATCTCACAGCGGGTAGAGCAGAGCCGGAGCCAGGTGCAGGCCATCGGGGAGAAGGTCTCCTTGGCCCAGGCCAAGATTGAGAAGATCAAGGGCAGCAAGAAGGCCATCAAGGTAGCCCCCACACCCCTGTGTCCTGAGGTTCCTGGGATGTCCCTCCATTTCTCCATGCCTCTGAGGCTGCCCATTCTCTGCCCTGCTGCCCACCCGTACCTTGGGCTTTCCTCCCGCCCAGGCTCCCAACCCCACCCTCTCCTGCCAAGCAAGCCGAGCCCTCTGAGCCTCTTGGGCCCCTCAGACGTCCCTGTGTCCACAGGTGTTCTCCAGTGCCAAGTACCCTGCTCCAGAGCGCCTGCAGGAATATGGCTCCGTCTTCACAGGCGCCCAGGACCCTGGCCTGCAGAGACGACCCCGCCACAGGATCCAGAGCAAGCACCGCACCCTGGATGAGCGGGCCCTGCAGGTCTGCTGGCCATGCACATCACACAGCCTGTCACACACCTGGAGGCCTGGATGCTGGGGATGAGCAGGGGCTACCATAGGGTTCTGTTCCCCAGAGGAGGCTGACTGGGAAGGGGTGGCAGCTGATTTGGCCCAGCACTGAATACTCATTATCCCTCGGTGCCCCCGGCCCTCCCAGGAGAAGCTGAAATACTTTCCTGTGTGTGTGAGTGCCAAGCCGGAGCCCGAGGAGGACGCAGAGGAGGGGCTTGGGGGTCTTCCCAGCAACATCAGCTCTGTCAGCTCCTTGCTGCTCTTCAATACCACCGAGAACTTGTATGGCCAGAAGGCAGGGCTGAGGGGTATGGGTGGGAGGCCTGGCCTGGCTCAGTGGGGAACGAGGGCATCAGACACAGGTACAGAACCGAGGCTGGGAGCCAGGGTTTAATTGGGGTGGCTTGGCTTGGGAGGCCTGGGACCCAGCCGTGCACACTGTACTCCTGATGGTGTGGGAGAGGTAGGGTTATGGGCTCAGGACAAAGGTGTCAGCTTGCCTGACCCCCATGTCGCCCCTGTAGGTACAAGAAGTATGTTTTCCTGGACCCCCTGGCTGGTGCTGTAACAAAGACCCACGTGATGCTGGGAGTGGATATGGAGGAGAAGCTGTTTGATGCCCCTTTGTCCATCAGCAAGAGAGAGCAGCTGGAGCAGCAGGTGGGCGGAACAAGGCTGGGGTGGGGACAGGTGCAGTGGCTGGG
>PVKP010018433.1:0-44307 GCA_004027715.1 Plecturocebus donacophilus | reverse complement strand
GTGGCCATCTTGGATCTCTCTCCCAGCACAGTGTTCTTATAAAGCCCTCCTACCCATCAAGGCATTAACAAAATCCCAAAATATATTAAGTGAAAAGTTATCTTTCACTGGTCTGGTGGTGAACCAAACACCATTGTTGGAGCTCTATAAAATCATCAGTTTCAAACTCTATGTAAAAATTGAGGTTCCGAAAAACTTTAATTATTTTGTATGTTCAGTTTTATTATGGCTCTAAGAACTTGAACAATATTCCGTGATACTATATTTAAAATAAGATTTCGGGGAATTTTCAGTGTCTCCCTTTTTAAAGAATAAATATTTGTTTTATATTAGATATAAATATTGATATGGTATAGAATTATGGAGTCAGGGAAAATCTTTTCAAAGGTATTTCCAGATAATTTCTTTAAATTTTAAGTATTAGATGAAGATATTTCTGCCTTCTTTTTTTTCTTTTTTATCCCCCTACTTTTACAGCATTTTATTTTATTTAAAAAGTTAGACATTTTGTCATGACAGAAAAATTATCTTTGCTTTCAAAATCTGGTATAGCTTAAGCATCTCAATATTTAATACATCTGAGTGTCAGGGAATTATATAATATTGAGAGATTTAATAAAAGAAAAACCTGTTTATGAGTCTGTTAAACATATCTCTTAAATATACTTTTTCATGTGCCTTTTAGAAATTGAGTCTGTTGACGAAGGATTGCTACAGTTTTGTGCCAATAAACTAAAATTGCTGCAACTTTATGAATCTGTCAGTCGGTTAAATTCCATTGATTTTCATTTAGACACACCATTCTCTGATAATGTGAGTAATCCCAAATTTTATATTATATAAAATAATCTCTCTGATTAGTTTTACTTTTTAAAATCAGTAGTAAAGAAGTAGAAAATTAAGAATTTTTTTGGCAGGGTGCAGTGGCTCATGCCTGTAATCTCAGCACTTTGGGAGTCCGAGGTGGGCGGATCACCAAGTCAGGAGATCGAGACCATCCTGGCCAACATGGTGAAACCCCGTCTCTACTAAAAATACAAAAATTAGCTGGGCATGTTGGCACGTGCCTGTGATCCCAGCTACTCGGGAGTCTGAGGCAGGAGAATCACTTGAACCCAGGAGGTGGAGGTTGCAGTGAGCCAAGATTGTGCCACTGCACTCCATCCTGGGCCACAGAGCGAGACTTTGCCTCAAAAAGAAAAATAAAAAGAGTTTTTAAAAAACTTTAAAGGTATATTTTCTTTACCAAACCTCCTGGTAGCTCTCTGTACCTTTCTGCGAAATTTATATTATTTATACAAGTGCTGAGATTTTTGGCATGAGCCACTATGCCCATCCATGATATGTTTTTGTACATATGGTATGTAAAAATAGTTTGAAAGCCTAGCAGGTTATATCCCTGAGAGCTGCATACAGGACTTATATGTAGATAAAATGAGAAATGTTTTTCTTTGTTTTTATTTTATAGTGTTTATGCTGCTTGATAACTAAGCATTTAAATTCAAATATTTAGTTTCCTCAGAATGGTAAGAGTTGCATTTGACACACTTTTACATTTTTTTCTGATTATATAGCAATACAAGTTTATTAAAATTCTATCATTTGCCAGGGCATAATGGCTCACACCTGTAATCCCAACACTTTGGGAAGCTGAGGTGGGAGTATCACTTGAGCCCAGGAGTTTGAAACCAGCCTATGCAACATAGTGGGACCCTGTCTCTACAAAAAAAAAAAAAAAAATTTTTTTTAATTAACTGAATGTGGTGGCACACACTTGTGGTCCCAGCTACTCAAGTGGCTGAGGCAGGAGGATTACTTGAGCCCAAGAAATCAAGGCTACAGTGAACCATGATTGCGCCAAGGCACTCTAGCCTGGGTAACAAAGTGAGCCCCTGTCTTACAAAAAAAAAAAAAAAGAAAGAAAACTAACATTCTAGAAGAGAATAGAGTACCCTTAAGATATATGCTAAAATGGTACTTTTAGTAGTATGTAGTGTTCCAAGATTACTTTATTTAAAGCACCTCCTACTCATGAAATGTGATTTGTAAGTAAAGTTTTAAGCAGAATATATGATAGCTATTATATTAATTAAAAAGTCAACTTTTGCTGACAACCTTGAATTTCAGTTCAGATAATGTGGTTGATAGATGTGGAATGTTGTTTTGTTTTTTGTTTTTGTTCTGTCTTTTAAAGGACTTGGCTGTGTTACTAAGGCTTGGTGAAAAAGAACTGCTTAAGCTCCAGGCATTACTAGAGAAATATAAGCAAGAGAACACCAGGACAAATGTTCGATTTTCTGATGATAAAGATGGTGTGTTACCTGTAAAAACATTTTTGGAATATTTAGAATATGAAAAGGATGTGCTCAACATAAAGAAGATAAGTGAAGAGGAATATGTGGCTTTAGGTACATAAAATAATATGCTGTTCTTTGTATCTTCCTCTTTTAGAAGAAAGCATTTTAGGAACATAATAGCATCTCAGACATTCAGTTTGTTTTGAAATTTAATTAATGAAAGGATTTAATGTACTGTATTTTTTGGCCAACAAAAGATACTCTGATCAACAGGTCGTATTAATAAGTATACTAAAGAGACAGTACTAGATCATTATTTGCTTTCTGCTTTAATAAATCAAGCAAATTGAACCATTAATTTCTCTTTCCTCAAAATGTTTTGCTTCTCTAGAATTCTAGACTGTGATTCAGTAAGATTGTTAGTCCAAATGTTAAGTAGTCATTGATTAATGTGCTTTGTTTTTGTTCTACCAGGCAGTTTCTTTTTTTGGAAGTGTTTGCTTGGAGAAAGCTCCACTGAGGATATGTGTCACACTTTGGAGTCAGCTGGACTTAGCCCTCAGCTGTTGTTGGTAAGCTTTTTTTTGGTTGCTGGGTGCTGTTCTTCCTTGTGAATGTCACCCAGAAGTGTCAGTCTTTTTTTTTTTTTTTTTAAACCATTTTCTTTTAGGATATCATAGAATGATATCCTAAAAATGATCAAATGATATTCTAAAAATGATCAAAGAAACTTTTAATCACCATATTTAATAGAATAACATTATTTTATTTTTCTTATACCCTGTAAATTTTTTTTTTCTTTTTCTTTTACTTCAAGAGAGAGAGAGTCTTGCTCTGTTACCCAGGCTGGAGTACAATGGTGTGATCATAGCTCACTGCAGCCTCAACCTCCTTGGCTCAAGCCATCCTCCCACCTCAGCCTCCTGAGTAGCTGGGACTACAGGCGCATGCCGTTATGCCAGGCAATTTTTTTTTTACTTTATTCATAGAGATGGGGGTCTTGCTGTGTTGCCCAGGCTGTCTCAAACTCCTGCCTTGAAGAGATTCTCCCCGCTTTACCACTCAAAGCTTTTGGATTACAGACAAGGACCACTGTGCCTGGCCATTTTCTGTAAACGTTAAGAAGCATATTCTGTAGTTGGCCTGAAATAAATTTAGTATCTGTATGCATGCATCTGTATGTATGCATTTACAGTAGAATTGGATCATCAGTAAAAAAACTGTCATGTTACAATGAAAAAGATCTTAAAAACAAAATAAACTTCCCTTAAAGCAATGTGAAATTGTTATCAAACATTTTCAAACTTTGAATATATATTAGAATATAATCTCTAATATAACAAATATAAAAGAAAAGAATCATCCAAGGAGAAAATACAACACTAAATTTTTGCCCTTTCTGAAAAAGGAAAGTTACCCCATATTCCTTGTTCTTCTTTGTTATTACATATCCCCTACACATATATGCATACACAGCTGTCCCTCAGCACCCATGGAAGATTGGTTCCAGGAAACTGCCCCCCATACCAAGATTCATGGATACAGAAGGTCCTGATATAAAACGGTGTAGTAAAAAATTAGCCAGGCATGGTGGCATGTCCCTATAGTCCCAGCTACTCAAGAGGCTGAGGCATGAGGATCCCTTGAATCAGGGAGGTCAAGGATACGTTGTGATTGCACCTCTACACTCCAGCCTAGGTGACAGAGTGAGACCCTGTCTCTAAAAAAAAAAACAAAAAAGTTAAAATGGTGTAGTATTTGCATGTAATAACCTATGCACATCTCCCGTATACCTTAAATCATATCTGGATTACTTATAATACCTTATGCAACGTAAATGCTGTGTAAATTATTGTTAAACTGTATTGTTGAGGGAATAATGACAAGAAAAAAGTCTGTATATGTTCAGTACAGATGCAACCATCCATCTTTTTTTTGAATATTTTTGACTCAGTTGATTGAATACACGGATGTGGAATGCATGAATACAGAGGGCCAAGTGCACACTCTTTCACACCCCTCCATTCACATGTTATATTTTGGCCGGGATTTGGAGATCCTACCTCTGTGAGCTTGTTGACTGTTTAATGTATTTTTTTATTATGTATGTGTCTGGTCTTGGTGTTAGGATAATTCTGGCCTCATAAAATGAGTTTGGAAGTATTCCCTTCTCTTCCGTGTTGTGAAATAGTTTGAGTATAATTGATATTAGTTGTTTTTCGAATGTTTGAAAGAATTCAACAAGAAATTCATCAGATCCTGGGCTTTCCTCTGATGGGAGACTTTTTATGACTGCTTCGGTCTCGTTACTCATTACTGGTGTGTTGAGGTTTTCTGTTTCTCGACAGTTGTTGGCATAAAGCTGTTCATAACTGTCTCTAATGATCCTTTGTATTTTCTGTGGTATCAGTTACAGTGTTTTCTTTTTTGTCTCTGATTTTACCTATTTGAGTCTTTTCTCTTTTTTTCTTAGTCTAACTAAAGGTTTGTTGATTTTACCTTTTTTAATAAAACAACTTTTTTGTTGATCTCTTATAATTTTTTTAAGTCTCAATTTCATTTATTTCTGCTTGATCTTTATTACTTCTTTTACTAATTTTTGGGTTGGTTTGTTCTTACTTTTCTAGTTTATTGAGGTGTGCCTTGTTAGATTGTTTATTTGGAGTCTTTTTTTTTGAGGTGTTTGTTGCTATAGAATTCCCTCAGCATTCTTTTTGCTGCATTCATTGTTTTGGTATGTTGTATTTCCATTTTTATTTTTATCAATAAATTTTAAATTTTTCTTTTTATAGTTGCTTTTTTTGGTCTCATTGGTTGTTCAGGAGCATGTTGTTTAATATCTGTATTTGTGCAGTTTCCAAAGTTGCTCTTGTTACTGATTTCTAGTTTTATTCTGTTGTGGTCAGAAAAATATTTGGTATGATTTTGACCTTTTACAATTTGTTGAGACTTGTTTTGCGGTAAACATATGGTCTGTCCTGGAGAATATTTTATGTGCTGATGAAAAGAATGTGTATTCTGCAGCAGCAAGTGAAATTTTCTATAGATATCTATCAGGTCCATATGGTCTAGTGTGTAGTTTAACTCTGATGTTTCTTTGTTGATGTTCTACCTGGAAGATCTGTCCATTCCTGAAAGTGAGATTGAAGTCCCCTATTATTACTGTATTGAAGTCTGTCTCTCCCTTTAGATTTATTAATATTTGCTTTATATATTTGAGTGCTCCATTGTTGGGTGTATACATACTTACTATTGATAGATCCTCTTGCTGAATTGACTCTTTTATCATTATATAATTACCATCTTGCACCCTCCCTTTTTTTTTTGAGACAGAGTCTCACTGTCACCCAGGTGGGAGTGCAGTGTCACAATCTTGGCTCACTACATCCTCCACCTCCCAGGTCCAAGGGATTCTTCTGCCTCAACCTCCCCTTTGTCTCTTTTTATAGTTTTCAACTTAAAGTCTATTCTATCTGATATATGTACGGCTTCTGCTCTTTTTTGGTTTTAATTTTTATGGAATACCTTTTTTCATTCCTTCACTTTCAGTCTATGTTTGTCTTTATAGGTGAAGTGAGTTTCTTATATGCAGTATATGCTTGGATTTTGTTTTTTAATCCATTTGGTCACTCTGTGTTTTTTTAATTATTATTGTTATTCCTGAGTCTAAGCAATTCTCTCATCTCAGCCTTCCAGTTAGCCAGGACTATAGGTGCATACCACTGTGCCTAGTTCACTCTGTCTTTTAATTGGAGAATTTAGCCCACTTACATTCAGTATTATTATTGATAGGTAAGGTCTTACTCCTGCCATTTTGTTCCTTGTTTATTAGTTGTTGTGTAACTCCTTTCTTTTTTCTGTTTGGTTTTTTTTTTTTTTTTTTTTTTTTTTTTTTTTTTTTTTTTTTTTTTTTTTTTTTTTTTTTTTTTTTTTTTTTTTTTTTTTTTTTTTTTTTTTTGGATGGTTAAATGATTTTCTCTTGTATGTTTCAATTCATTGCTTTTGATAGTGTATTACTTTTTTTGGTGTATCTATTGTAGACTTTGCACTGTGATTACCATGAAGCTTAAAAAAAAGTGCTAGTTACAACAAGTATTTAAAACTGATACCAACTTAACTTCAATTGCAAAAAAGCAACAAACAAACCATAAAAAGAAAACCTATACACATTAACTCCCTCCTCCCTGCATTTCAGCATTTTTGTATCATCATTTTACATTATTTATATTGTTTCTTAACAAATTGTTGTTATTTTTTGATAGTTTTTTCTTTAGTCTTCTTACTAAAGATATACGTGGTTTAAACACCATGATTACCACACTGGTAATTTAGCATCATTTTCTTTCAGTTTGGAGAACTCCCTTTAGTGTCCGAGAGATCACACATTTCTTGTAGGATAGGTCTGATAGCAATAAATTCCCTCAGCTTCATTTGTCTCAGGAAATCTTTTATTTCCCTTTCATTTCTGAGAAATAACTTTGCTGAGTACAGTATTTTTAGGTGGCAGTTTTTTTTTCCTTGAACACTCTGAACATATTGTCCCACTCCCTCTCGGCCTGTATGATTTCTGTTGAGAAATCTGCTACCAAGCATATTGAATCTATCTTATATGTTATTTGCTTCTGTTCTCTTGCTGTTTTCTAAATTCTCTTTGTCTTTGACCTTTATGAGTTTGTAAATTAGAGTATTCTTGTTTGTGTTAACTCAGATTGGTGACCCTTGACCTATACCTGTATATCTTCTGGTTTGGAAAGTTTTCTGTTATTACTTATTTGGGTAAACTTTCTACTCCTTTGTCTTTCTCAGTTCTCTCTTTAACTTCAATAACCCCAATATTTTCTCTTGTCATGTTGTTTTGTAGCTCCTATAGGCCTTGTTCATTCCTTTTCATTCATTTCTTTCTTCTCCTCTGACTATGTATTTTCAAATAGTCTATCAACAAATTCACTGATTCTTTCGTTTGATCAATTCTGGTATTGATGCTCTCTACTGCATTTTTCATTTTATTTATTTTTCAGCTCCAAGGTTTCTGTTTGATTTTTTCATTAGTATTTCAATCTTTTTAAAATTTCTCTGATAAATTTTTGAATAGATAGTGTGCGTTTTCTTGAAGTTTGTTGAACTTCCTTAAACAGCTATTTTGATGTATTTGTCTTAGAGATCACACATCCCCTTCACTTTAGGTTCTGTCTCTGGTGCCTTATTTTGTCAGTTTGGTGAGGTCATGTTTCCCTGAATGTTCTTGATGCTTGTAGAAGTACAGTGTTATCTATGCATCTATATGTTAGGTATTTATTTTAGTCTTCACAGTCTGGCTTTGTTTCTACTTGGCCCTCCTCAGAAGGCCTTCCAGGGATTCTAAACTGACTGACTGTTACGTTCCCTGAGCTTGTGCCCAGTGCAGCTGTCTCAATACTAGATGACAGTCTAAGCCCAGGCTTACTGCAGATATCTCAAGAGCTCTGAGGTTTATGTGGCTTTCCAGCCCTCATGGACTGAGGGAAGACCCAAAGAGGGTGCTGATGCTATGTGGGAATGCTGGCCAGCGACCTCAATCCAGAAGGCTATGCTAGTGGCCCAGACAGGTGTGCATCTGCATCCTAGCAGGTCTCTGTACAGGTGATGGGTCCCCAGCTGCAGTGAGAGGGAGTAGAAGTGAGACTGGACCTCTTTAGGATCTTTGTGAAAAGGAGGCTGGCTGTCCTGTTTTGTTGGCTCAGATGGGTATGTGTTGCCCAGCAGGTTCCTGCACAAGTGAGGTAATTCCTCAACTGCAACAGGAGGGGCTTGAGCTGAGACTGGGCCCTCTCAAGATCAGCTGTGGGAATGGAGGCTGGTGTGTCTTATGTTGGCTCAGAGAGGGGTGTCTTTCAGCAAGTTCCTGCACAGATAGGATGGTCCTCCATCTGCAGTGAGGGGACTCTCAGCTGAGATCCCCTCAGGATCTGCTGTGAGACAGAGGTTGGTGAGCCTGTCAGGGAGGCTCTGACTCCTGGGCTGAGAGATCTGGGTGAGTGTCTCAGTCAGACCCTACAGCCAGTGGCACCTCGTTAATCAACAACAAATTGGCCAGACATGGTGGCTTACACCTATAATCCCAGCATTCTGGGAGACCAAGGTAGGCGGGTCACCTTAGGTCAGGAGTTCAAGACCAGCCTGACCAACATGGAGAAACCTCATCTCTGCTAATAATACAAAAAAATTAGCCGGGTGTGGTGGCACATGCCTGTTATCCCAGATACGTGGGAGGCTGAGGCAGGAGAATCACTTGAACCCAGGAAGCGGAAGTTGCAGTGAACTGAAATCGCACCATTGCACTCCAGCTTGGGCAACAAGAGCGAAACTCCATCTCAAAAAAAAAAAAAACAGCAAATCTATGCTTACATGGTAGTAACTCCTTTCTGATAATATGCTCCTTAATAGAGATTTGGATTGGAAGGCAATGCTAACAAAGAAGAGTTGGAAACAGTGAAGTTTAAATATACAACAGGTTGTAATCTCTTAGGTAGATAAGGCACCTCATTCTCCCTCTCATACTGCATGATACAGCAAGCAACCACTTATTTTTTCACCTTAAGAAGCTGCATCATCCATATGCATGCATTTGCTCTCTAGGAAAGTATAAGATTTTGTCTATGTTAAATTTTTTTTAGACTGAAAAAGATTTAAATTTGATTTCAGTCTCTGCTCCTGAGTGTTTGGCTTTCTAAGGAAAAGGATATTTTGGATAAACTACAGTCTATCTGCTGTCTTCATAAAATGCTGTCTCTACTGAGCAAGATGAAAGGTAGGATGCTAGTGCATGTCGTAGTTCAGAATCTCAGGATTTTAGCTAATGCTCTCATAAGCAAAGTTTAGTGTTTGAAATGTCACAAAAAGATGGGAGAGTCAATAGGATCCCTTAACAAAAGGAGTCTATAGTGTACAAAACATTTCACCATGGAGATTCTTTCGTGTATTAATAGAATACTCTTAATGCATTTGACTTACATTTTATGAAATTTTATATTTTGTATCATCATAAAAAATAATATGATTTGAACAATACATCTTTACTAAGGCAAATGGAATGATCTTCAGGGGAGGTAATGTTTTTCTTGTTATTTTTTATATGATTATCAGAATATTAATCTATTAATATAGATTATACAGGCACGGTGGCTCACACCTGTAATCCCAGCACCTTGGGAGGCCGAGGCGGGCAGATCACAAAGTCAGGAGATCAAGACCATCCTGGCTAACATGGTGAAACCCCGTCACTACTAAAAATACAAAAAAATAGCCGGGCGTGGTAGCGGGCACCTGTAATCCCAGCTACTCGGAAGGCTGAGGCAGGAGAATCGCTTGAACTCAGGAGGTGGAGGTTGCAGTGAGCTGAGATCACACCACTGCACTCCAGCCTGGGTGACAGAGTGAGATTCTGTCTCAAAAAAAAAATTCAGTAGTTTTCAATAATGATGAAATATTCCAAATAAGGATTTAATATTGATTCAGAACAAAGATGACTAAAAGATCATAAATAAATGAAATATTCTGAATAAAATATATTGTTAGATTTATTTTCCACTTCATTGAGAAATAAAAAAACACATCAGTAGGGCACTTAGTTTTAACATTATGTTTAACATAAATGGTTACACCAAAGAAATAGACAGGGTAAGAGTTTATTTTTGAGTTTTCTCCTATCCCTATAGTGGCCATCGATGAGACCTGGGATTCTCAGTCTGTGTCGCCATGGTGGCAGCAGATGCGCACAGCCTGTATTCAGTCTGAGAACAATGGAGCTGCTCTATTGTCTGCACATGTTGGGCATTCTGTTGCTGCACAGATATCAAACAACATGACAGAGAAAAAAGTAAGTGGACAAAGGTATGGCTTTGATCTGTACACAGCCATAGGCTAAGGGGATGCTTTCCTTTTCTGGGTTTTTTTTTTTTTTTTTTTGGATCGGGGAAAGGAATGAGAGGTGCTACCCTTAATTTGTTTATTCAGCATAATGCCACCCATACTTGAATTTAGTTGCCAATGGCAGTATCCTACTGTGTTTTTTTCTCATCTCTTGAGGACTCAGACTTCCTTTACAGTTCATCGTGGATCAAATAATTTTTTCCAGGGGGATGTTATATTCATTTAGATGAGACATCTAAGTAGGTCAGTGGAGAGACACTTAACATTGTCAGTCACTGTTGTTTATAAGCTCAATTTAATATTGCCTTCTTGAAATGTTCTTTATGATGGGGAGAGATGAAATTTCATATTTTTTTTAAGTTGAAGAGTGTATTCTGAAGAGACATAAGTATTTTGATTGGTACTGATAGACAAAACTGTGGCCCTTGCCAAAGATGGCCCAGAAAACCTTCGAAATGTACTCTGGTTGAATCAGGGTCATTAGTGCAGGACTCCTTATAAATATCTGAAGTCACCATCCTTGCACATGAGTCTCCAGTCTACTCCTGACCCTCATGGTTCATCCAACCAAATAGTAATGCTTGTAAAATAGCATTTATGTGTTGTTTGTGAGGTATCCTCAGTATCCATCAGCTTTCAAGTGAAAAGCTCATTTGAGTTAATATTAATTCAGAATCTTTGGCAGAGAATCACCAGTGCATTTTGTATTAGTTTTCCCAAACAGTTCTGGGTGCGGATTCAGAGGCCCTCACTGATTCCTGGGAAGCCCTTTCTCTTGACACTGAGTACTGGAAACTCCTTCTGAAACAGCTGGAGGATTGTCTTATACTTCAGACTCTGCTTCACAGCAAAGGGAACACTCAGACCTCTAAAGTGTCATCACTGCAGACTGAGCCACTTCTAAGGCTTTCTGTTAAAAAGTTATTAGAAGGCGGAAAAGGTAAGCTGAATTTATTTGATCATTTGCATCCATGTTTTTATGTTATGAGGGTTTCTTTTAATAGAAATGACTGAAAGAATAGGGAAAGAAAAATACACTCGGGTTTTAAAAAATAACAATAACCTTCTATATATTTTCTCAAAAGTCTCATTTGGTCAGTTCCATGCTCAGGAACTGCTAGGTGCATCCCTCTGCCTAAGAAAATGGCATTGATTCTCAAAGAGTGGTCAGAGGACCTCAGGAGTCCTCCTTTTTTCACCTACATGTCTGTATGAGGTCAGATTTTCCTCGTATGCTTCAACCAAAACAACAGAGCACAATAGATTGAATGTCAAAGCTGATTGGGGAATCCAGATAGAAGCCAGACATTATACAGATGTGCAAATATGTAAAGTAATACCACTTTTCTCACCAAATATCCCTTTTTTTTTGCACTGGGAAATGTAGATTTTTTTGTTTTTTTTTTTAATACTAAGTTCTGGGATACACGTGCAGAACATGCAAGTTTGTTACTTAGGTATACGTGTGCCATGGTGGTTTGCTGCATCCATCAACCTGTCATCTACATTAGGTATTTCTTCTAATGCTATCCCTCCCCTAGTCTCCCACCCCCAATAGGCCCCAGTGTGTGATATTCCCCTCTCTGTGTCCATGTGTTCTCATTGTTCAACTCCCACTTATGAGTGAGAATATGCAGTGTTTGGTTTTCTGTTCCTGTGTTTGCTGAGAATGCTGGTTTCCAGTTTCATCCATGTCCCTGCAAAGGACATGAACTCATCCTTTTTTATGGCTGCATAGTATTCCATGTGTATATATGTGCCACATTTTCTTTATCCAGTCTATCATTGATGGGCATTTGGGTTGGTTCCAAGTCTTTGCTATTGTGAATAGTGCTGCAGTAAACATACGTGTGCGTGTGTCATCATAGTAGAATGATTTATAATCTTTTGAGTATATACCCAGTAATGGGATTGTTTGGTCAAATATAATTATTTTCATAAAATATTAGCATGTAATCAGTTTATTTTCATTTTAAAATGGACTAATAAAATATTTTTTAAATTTATCAGTTTTAATTTTTAGTACCATAAAGATTGACAGCTATAACTCATAAACCAAAGTTCTTTGGGGTTGTCAGTAATTTTAAGGGGATCATGAGACTAGTAAGTTCAAGAATTGCCTTTAAATGCCTTAAGCATAAACTCTTAAGCTTGCTCTCCAAAAATTTTGACTTTGAATCCAACTGATTTTTCTATTTCTTTCATACTTGCTTCCTAGATTTTAGTTAAAATGAAGCATCCATGTGCGTCCTGTCTTAGATCTGGGCCTATCCTCTTCCCTTTCCCTGCCTCTCTCACTCATGAATATCGAAATCTTACTCATCTTTCAAGATCCAGCTCAAATGCTTCTCCTCCAAGAAACCCTTCATATTCGCTAACTGCAAATTTTCTCTTTTCCCCTCTAATATCCATAGAACTTTATTCCTCTGTTCTGATGCATCACTTTCTACTGTCCTGGAGTCATTTGGGTTCATGTGCTTATATCTTGCAGGAATATAAACATCTTACATTTTTAGTTGTCTTTGGATGCTAACTCTTTTTATCAGCAGCTCTTTTAGGCATTTGATACTGGAAGAACTGTGTGTAAGGTTTATAAATACTCACATATTTATAGATTTTTATTTAGCTTACTCATTTTCTCATTCTTTATAAACTTGTGACCATTTTTTTATTGTAGACTCACCATACGTCATGTTGCCACCTAGTGAAAGGGTGAGGATGCTATTTGAATATTAACCTAAGCAGTGGACTCAGGGGCTTAATTCTGGAATGAGAATTTTCAGATCTTTTAGAAGAAACATAAGAAATGAGATCACCCAGCACACTGCTCACATTTATTTTCACTGATAATTGTGAATTTACGGTGAAGCATTCTTTTTGTGGAAGGTTTTTATTTGAATCAAAAGGAGAGGAAAGTCTGAGAAAGTTTTGGTAAACCATAGAAGAATTTGTTTTTGATATTTAACAGGACTCTTTAAACATCTGGAATGTTTTTCATCATGTGTTTTCAATTTTTTGTACTATATTGATGACTGAAACATGATATAATATGCTGTTGATTAGCTATGGCTAAATTAGGCCCATAAATATTTCATAAAGGCAAATTAGTTGATTATTAAAAGTGATATTGGCTGTGCACAGTGACTCATGCCTGTAATCATAGCACTCTGGGAGGCCGAGGCAGGCGGATCACCTGAGGTCAGGAGTTCAATACCAGCCTGGCCAACGTGGTGAAATGCTACCTCTACTAAAAATACAAAAAATTAGCTGGGCATGGTGGTGTGCACCTGTAATCCCAGCTACTCAGGAGGCTGAGGCAGGGGAATCACTTGAACCTGGCAGCCAGAGGTTGCGGTGAGCTGAGATCATGCCATTGCACTCCAGCCTGGGCAACAAAGCATGACTCCATCTAAAAAAAAAAAAGTAATATTATATTGCCCTTAGGAGCCTAGACAAGTGTCATACTAAACAATCTATTTTCACTTATAATTTAAATAAAAGTGTTTTAAGGATATGTTAATTTCTTTGTTTTTTGAGATGGAGTTTCACTCTTGTTGCCCAGTGCAATGGCATGATCTCTGCTCACTGCAACCTCCACCTCCCAGGTTCAAGCAGTTCTCCTGCCTCAGCCTCCTGAATAGCTGGGATTACAAGCATGCACCACCACGCCGACTAATTTTGTATTTTTAGCAGAGACGGGCCTTCTCCATGTTCTACAGGCTGGTCTCAACTCCTCACCTCAGGTGATCCACCAGCCTCGGCCTCTCAAAGTACTGGAATTACAGGCGTGAGCCATCGTGCCCTGCCAATTTCTTTGTTATTATCTGGTAAAGTGTATTTTAAATCTGTGGACATAGAAAGCATGTGGTATGCGCATGTGCATTTATATTCATCTAATATTTTCTGAGACATATATCAAAATATATGCTCATATATAAGGATGCCCTGACATATATCAAAATATCAAAATGTATGTCAGGGCATCCTTATATATGAGCATATATTTTGATATATGTCAGGGCATCCTTATACTCTCAGAAAATATTAGATGAATATAAATGCACATGCGCATACCATAATATCAACAACAAAATATCCTGCTTGTTGCCCTCACAAGTTGCGTGGTAGGTAGTAACACTGCTATAAATCTCATGGCTTTTTCGGATCACCTTCAGGCTCAGAAATGAATGTGGCACTTAAATCTCTTCATAAGGAAATGTAGGTTATGAACCATATTGGCTCCCATTGGCAAACACTGCTATTGTGTTGTAAATTTTTATTTTCTTTCTTGTCTCCGAACTGTAGGTGGAATTGCAGACAGTGTAGCCAAGTGGATATTTAAACAGGACCTCAGCCCTGAAGTATTAAAACTGGCTAATGAAAAAAGAGATGTGGAAAACCCAGATGAATCCAAAGAAGGTGTTAACAGAGGTTTCCTTGAGGTATCAGAGGTGGAGATGGACTTAGGAGCCATACCAGGTGATACACAAATAATAAGAAATAAGAAATCCAGAGTAGAAAGATGTGGCCAAGTGTCCATCAAGGAAAAAAATAACATCGCTGCTTTCTTCTGACTTTCAGACCTACTGCATTTAGCCTATGAGCAGTTTCCTTGTAGCCTTGAGCTAGATGTGTTGCATGCACATTGCTGCTGGGAGTATGTTGTTCAATGGAATAAAGATCCAGAGGTAAGATTCTCATTACCTCTTTCATGTTATTTCTGCTTCTGCGTTCATGCTATTCATATGTGGGGACTGTAATTAAAGAGCTTGTTCTAAATACTGGCTTTCTTCTCGTTGTAATACCTCTGTACTAACTAGGGTAGACCTTTTTCATGTATTTCCTCTTATAATCCTCACAGTAAACCTGTAACGTGTAGGTACTGTCATTATCCCCACTCTAGAGAAGAAAAACCTAGGGCTCAGAGAAGTTAAGTTTCTTCCCTGCAGGCACACAGCTAAGTGTCAGGATTTAAGCTTTGGTTTCTCTTTATCTGAAACCTGTGTGCTTTGCCCTACTCCCTAGTTAGGTTGTGACAAGTATATTGTTTATTTCTTTATGAATTACTGCATGAAATGGCACCAACCTAACAAAATATTCATTTTTTTGTTTGTTTGTTTGGGTTTTGTTGTTATTGTTGTTGTTTTGAGACATCTCAACCTGTCCCCCAGGCTGGAGTGCAATGGTGCAATCTCGACTCACCACAACCTGCCTCCCGAGTTCAAGCGATTCTCCTGCCTTAGCCTCCCAAATAGCTGGGATTACAGGCACACACCACCACGCTTGGCTAATTTTTATATTTTTAGTAGAGATGGGGTTTCCCCATGTTGGCCAGGCTGGTCTCAAACTCCTGACTTTGTGATCTGCCCACTTCGGCCTCCCAAAGTGCTAAGATTACAGGCATGAGCCACCACGCCCAACCCAGAATATTCTTAATATTATAGTCATCATGATAGAAGTCAAGAGTGAAGGTCCTGACATCAACCTAGTGTCTTACTGTTCAAATATGTCTGTATTTGTCTGTTACTTCGATTTGCCTCAGAAGAACAAAGAGGCATATTGTGCCAGATTGCCCTTTCAGTTCTCTGCTCAGGCATCGTTTTCTATTGTTTTTGTAGCCACTGTTTCTACCAGGGCATTCACAGTCTAGAATCAGCATAAGCGGAAGGCCCCAAGCCTGGAGACAGAAGGCCGAGATTTAGATCCCAGCTGAATTGCTGACAAGCTTCTGGCTCAAGAGAGTCACTGAATCTCTGGCCTGTTATTTTCTACCTTTTTCTCCCTCCTTTTTAAAATGAAGGTGCCATGATCAAATAAGATATAAAAACATACTGTAAATATTCCTCTTTGCCAAACGGTCCTTCACTTAAACCTCTCTAGTCAGTGCCCTGATAAATTATTCCTCTCAAATCAAAATTCTTACCTTTATCATCCTTGTATGAGGTTGCACTGTAGAGAACTCTCACAGATGAACCAATTCATGCTAATATATTAAAGGAAATGATACTCTTCCTTCCTCCAAAAAACTAATTGCTTACATATTAAAGGAAGACATTACAAAAGTAAGTGATTTAAATAAAGGAATAGTCTTTGATCAGTTAAACCTTGACCAAAAAATGATTTTAGGACAGAGAATCCTCTTAATGCCCCTCAAATCACTACCTTCCATTGACTACAGCCTGAATGGCAATCATATTTAGGCTCTCTACTTAAATGAGTTACTTTTCCATTTTATTAAAAAGGAATGTTATGTCTAGAATAAGAACGTAATAATTTCTAAAATCTGAATGAATTAATTTCAGATTCAAGTCTAAAAAAGTGGTGTTTAAGAAGAAAATTCTGCTTTCTAGTGTTTGATTTTCTTTTTTGGTTTTTTTTTTTTTTTTTTTTTTTTTTTTTTTTTTTTTTTTTTTTTTTGAGATGGAGTTTCACTCTTTGCTCCCCAGGCTGGAGTGCAGTGGCGTGATAGCTCACTGCAACCTCCGCCTCCCGGGTTCAAGCAATTCTCCTGTCTCAGCTTCCCAGGTGGCTGAGATTATAAGCACCCACCACCACACCTTGCTAATTTTTGTATTTTTCATAGAGACAGGGTTTCACCATGTTGCTCAGGCTGGTCTTGAACTCCTAACTTCAGGTGATCCGCCTGCCTGGACCTCTTGAAGTGCTTGGATTACAGGCGTGAGCCACCACACCTGGCCTGTAGCATTTGTTTATAGACCAAAGGCAGCTTGCAGAGAGGACATAGACAAAGCTGACATCAAGCCCCATGGCTGCTGCATATAGCTTATAATAATCCTACAACATAGTTTCTGTTCTCTTTGTTTCAACTTTCTCCTAAAATGAGGGCTATAATGGTAGTTATCTCAAAAGGTTATTGCATTTTTTGAGAAAATGAATGCATAGTGCATAACATTTTGATTAGTGTTATCATTATCATTAGTATTGCTTACATTTAAAAGAAATTGTTCTTTTACTTGTTTTTCCTGTTAAATATTCATCTTGCCCCATCCAACCACTGTCTCAGCTCCACCATTTGACACACAATTTTGTAAGGCTCAAAACAATACAATTACCTTCAGACAAATTTCAACACAGTATGTATTGGCAATGATGATATGTTTGATGATGATGTATAAGCTACAAAATTATTTAGCAGAGATCTGGATGATTTCATCAGTGTTGCATACTGTATTTGAGTTTTAATATGTAAACTACTTTAATTAGAAAGAGTTGAATTTCAGACATCCCATCTGATATTTCGTATTTTCTTCCCTGCTTTAACTTTTTTCTCTTTGGCACTTACCACTGACATACTAAATATAATGTATTTATTTATTAGGTAGGTCCCTCACTAGAATTTAAACTCAGTGAAGGCAAGACTTTGGGTCTGTTTTGTTCATTATGAAATCTGTGGTGCTTCAAATAGGGCTTGGTGCAGAGTAGATGCTCAATAAATATTTGTTGAATAACGAATGAATTGTATCTACAAAAGCAAGCTTATTGTTTTTACATCTGTATGAAATTCAAGTATTTATTGGAGAGAATATTGCTATAATGTAAAAACCACAGCAAATTTGAATTCAGATGTTAGCCCGTATGACCTAGGAGCTGCTAGGAATTAATCATTGTATAGGTAATGTGAGTTGAAGAGGGACAGTTTATCAAAAGTTACTTCTTACCCAATAATTTCATGTTATTATTGCAACATTCTTAGGTAGCTTTATGCAGAAATTTATGTAAGAACTCTCCATTGATAATGGTAAAACCTATTAAATGATACCTCTTTTTCTTTCTCTTTTTTTTCTCCCTGTATGGAAGGAAGCACGTTTTTTTGTTAGGTCAATAGAACACTTGAAGCACATTCTTAATGCACATATTCAAAATGGTAAGTAAACAGATATTAGAAACATCACTGGTTGATTTAAAAGAGACTTCCTGACTTAACAGGATGTGAATTTAAAGATTCACAACCTATTAAATTTTTATTTGATTATTCTGCAACCTAACAAATTACTGTGTATTGGCTCAGGTGTAAGGGTCACTTGAGACCAGTGGTTCAAGGCTGCAGTGAACTATGACCGTGCCACTGCATCCAGCTTGGGTAGCAGAGTGAGACCCTGTCCCTAAAAAATAAACAGTACTGGCCATGTTAACTACTTGGGAAAATGCTATTTAGAAAGGGGCAAAAGAACTGGTAGTAATCACCACTTCTGTTCCCCAAGCTGACTACTATTCCTGGGAATAATTAAGGCAGCCGTTGTGCATCTGTCGTTCCAAGGGAAGAGGGAATCAATGATAGCTGCAGAACAGCTGCCTTAATTACACCCTTCACAGATAGTGAAGGAAAGAGGGATGGATTTCTCAGGACTGTAATTCTTAATGAAAAATTGTGATAGCCAAGAGCCTATTAAGATTAGATTGTAGCAACTATCTTCTTATAATGGATGTGAATATTCTCCATTAGCTGCCAGACCTTGGCATTTAATAGACAGATGGGTTTCATTATAGGAATTGAGGAGATTAGCACCAAGCTAGTTAGTAACCTTAATAATCATGAGACTTGGTGTTAGGCTGGGTAAGAGGAGGTATCATCACCTTATGGCTCTGTGATAAATTCTTGAGAAGCTACTTTTTTTTTTTTTAAGTGTACTTTAGGTCTAGGGTACATGTGCTGATCATGTAAGATTGTTGCATAGGTACATACATGGCAATGTAGTTTGCTGCCTCCATCCCCCCATTACCTATATCTGGCATGTCTCCCCATATTATCCCTCCCCAATCTCCCCACCCCCCACCCCCCCACCCCCGCCTACCCAGAAGCTACTTCTTTTTCACCTCTATCACATTCTTACAGGTGGTATGTAATCCAATTGCAGAAATTGTAATATGTCCCATTTTACTTGAAGAGAACTTGAAAATTACTTATTCGTCTCTCAGATCTTACATTAATCCAAAAAGAAAAAAATTACCCTGACTCTTTTGAAAAATATCATGTTTAAATTATTCTATCCTTATTGATAAAATTAAGTTATAATTAAGTTACTAACTGACTTCAGACTAGTATTTCTTCAAGTTAGACTTTTACCCATTTGTACCTTTGCCGATCGAGTAAGTTTCCTGGCTTCTCACAGCCTATGAGGGACCTTACTCATAGACTCACTCAGCTCCAAGAGTAGTAATAACAGCATATGAAATGCCATGTTTATACTGCCTAATTGACAACTGTTTCAGAAATTTAATTTTAATGTCACAGCTCAGTGAGTAGTGAGTGACAGGGTCTTGCTTTGTTACCCCAGCTGGAGTATAGTGGTGCAGTCATAGCTCACTGTAATCTTGAACTCCTGAGTTCAAGCTATCCTATCACCTCAGCCTCCGAGTGGGTCTATAGCCATGCACCACCATGCCCGGCTAATTTTTTAAACATTTTTTCATAGAGATGGATTCTGGCCACGATGCCCAGACTGGTGTTTTTTTTTAAATAAATTTTTTTATATTTTGTTCTTAATACTTTTTTATATATTACTTTAATTTGTAGTTATATATGAAAAATCAATTAGCAGACATTGGGATTGTTTCTAGTGTTTGGCTGTCAGGAATGAAACTGTTCCCAACAATCTCGTACATATCTTCTGTATTCATTTCTCTTGTGTGTATACCCAGCAGTAGAATTGTCGGGTGATACAGCAGACACATTTAGCTTCAGTAGCTACCACCCAGCAGTTTCCTGTGTGGTTTTACCAAGTTATTATACGACCAAGTTATTATAATGCATGAGTGTTCCATTTGTTCCATATCCTCATTAATACTTGGTATTGTAATTTAAAAATTATTTTTAGCCGTTTTGGTGGCTGTGTAATGCTTTCTCACTGTGACGTTCTATTTCTCTCATAACTAATGATATGACTCTTTTCTTCATGCTTATTAGCAATTTTGACATTCTCTTATACAGCCCAGTTCTGATTTTTATTAAAGATTTCATTAACTTTGTAATATTACATAAGATATAAAAAATGAAATCAAAATAGGTAGTCCATATAGTTTAGTAAACTTAAGAAAGACAGTTGTTATATATAATAAAAGTGAGAATATATAAGCATTCTATTTACTACTTTACTTTTACTTGCTATCTAGGCATTGCGCTGATGATGTGGAATACGTTCTTAGTTAAAAGATTTTCTGCTGCTACATACTTAATGGATAAGGTAAGGTAGTTTAATGTATTCTTATTTATTTGTTTCTCTTAATTGACTAATATTAGAAAGATTGGTCATGTTAGGCTTTGTTAGACTATTTTTTAATTTGATAATTAGATTTTACTCATGCTCAGTTAAATGTAATGCCCAGTACTGGCATTTTAATGACACGAAGAAGAGGTCTAAATCCTCAGAAAGAGTCTATTATATTATAAAAGCCCCTTAACTAAAGAGATTAGGACTGGTGTTTGATTCAAGCAAGGATTTGCATTTTATTTCAAATTAAAATGTAGAAATTTACACTTAACGATCTTTGATATAAAGCCAAGTTTTGTTTTTGTTTTTTGTTTTTTTTTTTTTTTTTGAGACAAAGTCTAGTTCTGTTGTCAAGCTGGAGTGCGGTGGTGTAATCTTGGCTCACTGCAACCTCTGCCTCCTGGGTTCTAGCGATTCTCCTGCCTCAGCCTCCCAAGTAGCTGGGACTACAGGTGCATGCCACCACACCCAGCTAATTTTTGTATTTTTAATACAGACGGGGTTTCACTGTGTTGGCCAGGATGGTCTCAGTTCTTGACCTCATGATCTGCCTGCCTCGTCCTCCTAAAGGGCCAAGATATTTTCTTTGAGTGGAGTTGATTGCAGTTCTCCTTTGGTTTTCTTGCAAAAACCTCACCCGTGATGCATTGCCTATCATGCCTGGATCTTATTTTTTTGAAGTTGTTATGTAATCTAAGTTATAACCTTTAGATTTCTATAATTTTTGTAGTTCCTTTCTCTGTATCTAATCCAAAAGACCTAGGAGTTATTCTCCTCCATAAACCTTTGCAAAGCATTCAACATAGCATTCATATAAATAACTCCCCCTTTTTTCTCATTCATATTTCATCAGTTATTGAATTAAATGACATAATTACAGTGACATGTACAACTAGCATGAGTAGCTTTGGGAACAAACATAACATGTAAGCATAGAACTCAACTGGTGGGAGCAGAAGCTGCTTAGGGTAACAGCCTAGTCTCCGGCTGACTGGCCAGGGGCACTAGTTAGTATGTTTTACAGGCCTCTCAGCAATGTAGATTAATGTAGCATCAGATGAGTGGATGCTAAGAGAATTACCTCTGTAATGAAAACATATTCTTTTAAATGGACTGTCACAGTCATTTCTGTACCATGAATAGCACCACAACCAAGACCCAACTGTAGGCCACTGCCTCCCCTTAAAATGGCTTTCTTTGATGTATTTGATAACATATTTCTAGTTAACGCTAAGCCGTCTTTCCTCTGTGCTCTTCTTCCCTGACTGCTTAGCTTCTTTCTTGGAACTTGCATCTTTTGGCCTTTATGATGATGTTCTCCTATTCAGCTTCACCTCTGACCCCTCCTCTTTCGAGAGAGTAACAATAAACTGTAATTTATGTGTGTGTTACAATTTGTAATTTCACAGCATTCTCACATCCACAGTCACATTTGATCTTCACTACTTTGGGGTGAAAATAGTCCTAAACTAAGAAGCAGGAAATTTGTGATTCAATAAATCTTTATTATAATGTGTGTTTCTCATGTGCCAAGACATTGCTAGGTTCTGTGGTTGAACCAATGGAAGTTACAGTCCTGGCCCTCAAAGAGCTCACAGTTTGACACCAGGTAAACAGACAACAGGGAGTTTTTGGAGCTCAGAGGAGGAGGAAATAAATAACAAGACAAGGGGAAGGCTTCCAGCTTAAATTTTGGTGGATGGTTATATATGAACCAGTAAAAAGTAGGTGAGAAGAAAGTGTATCCCAGCAGTCCTGGAGATATGAGGCAACTGGTTGGATTCAGAGAACTGTAATTAGCTTAGTATTGCTGGAACATAGGCTATATTAGGAGAAAAGAGAAGCTAAGATGAAGAATTTCTTGTGCAGTCTGTGGATTTGGATTTTCTAGTAGTATGTGTAAGCTTAGCACAGGGTCTGGCACATGTGGCTCAGTAAATGGTAGCTATTATTTTATATTGAAGACACTGGGGCAATTTTAAGCACCGGAATTATATATTCAGATTTGTGTTTAAAAAGATTATTTAGGCAACAGACAAAATATCTTGGGATTGGGGTTGGCTGAGCTTGGTTGTTTCAAGGCTGTTGTGGTAATCCCAGCAAGTGGTAGCGAGGTCAGGTTTTTCTCCACTGTCTTCCTGTGAATTTTCTCTCTTGCCAGGTAGTATTTCCGAGGGCAGAACTTTTACCTCCCACTTATTACACTGTAGACAAATACAGTAGAATCTTAATAAATACTTACTGCATAAGGAAATCTTTCTGAGCTAGAATATAACTCTCATCGGCTTTAGAATGTTTTTCCTTTCTATTTCAAATGATTGTGCCTTTATCAACAAGCTAAATTCTTAGGTGTTTTGGATTAGTATCCTTGAGTTAGGCTCTGGGTTTTTTTTTTTTTTCTTTTTCATTTGGTGGGGGTGGGATGAAGTCTCACTCTTTTGCCCAGGCTGGAGTGTAGTGGCGCAATCTTGGCTCACTGCAACCTCCACCTCCCAGGCTCAAGTGATTCCCCTGCCTCAGCCTCCCTAGTAGCTAGGACCACAGGTGCATGCCACGACACCCAATTTTTGTATCTTTAGTAGAGACAGGGTTTCACCATGTTGGCCCCGCTGGTCTTGAACTCCTGATCTCAAGTGATCGGCCCACCTTGGCCTCCCAAAGTGCTGGGATTACAGGCATGAGCCACCATGCCTGGCCTAAGCTCTCGGTTTTTAGGCAACAGTTATTTGACTGTACAAAGTGAGGGCCAGATTTTTAGAGTTTTTTTCTTATTTAATAGTTCAGAAACAAAAAAAGAAAAGAAAAAGTTAAGAAATATGTAATTTATATTTGAAAAGGATTATTCTTGAGCCCAGTGTGACATTAAGTTTAACCTCAAATTTAATTGCATCTACCATTGGTAGAGACAACAGCTAATTAATGAGGCTGCCACATTTATTTATAGATGCATTTATACTTTTTAAATTTGGTTACTTTTTCTTATCTGTACCATAGTAATGTCTTTTTATTTAAATTATTAAATACTACAACATTTTGTCTTTTTATTTTAGGTAGGAAAATCACCAAAGGATAGATTATGCCGAAGGGTAAGTGAATCTCCCATAACTAGAGTTACAGTTGTTAATTCCACACTTTATATAGTATTTTATTAACTGTAGGGGTGAACTTTGCCTTTTACCATTGTGATGATGTATCAGGAGGAGATAATAAAAATGAAAAGAGAATGTATTGCATTAAGGAAACTGGTCATGAGCTATGGCCAATTTTAATTTACTTTTCCAGATTGTTAGATAGCATATTTAAACTAGGTTTTTATAACATGTGTTCAACTTTGGACTGTGGACAGGATAACATGCTACCATTGCTGCATATTTTTGCTCTAATTCAAATTAAATATTTATAATAGAAGCATCCAACATCAAATTGAAGCAGGTTCAAATGAAATAATTAATTTGACCTACCTATATATATATTAGGTATAATAACATAAATATACAAATACAACATTACTCTTAACTAATATTCCAGTCCTTAGATATGGGACTTGTATTTGACCTGAGAAATTTATAGTACTAGCAACCTCAGAACTTTGAAATGTTCTTTTTGCAAATACCTTAAGGAATGTTGGGACACAGCTGTTAGAGGTCCTTAGTCCCAAAAGAATCACCACTGTTGAAGACTTTCTGGTGTGTTCTTGAGAATGGTTGTATGACTAGGTTGTGTGTATGTGTGCATGAGCCCACACACACTGAATTATTTGCTTTGGGGATTTGAGGACATGATTGGTTGTTGGTTTAAAAAGATTATACACAAATGCAGTGGTCCCTTGGACAGGCCTTTTAAAGGAGTCATTGAGAACCATCTGTTGCTCACAGCATGGATCTGGTATCTAGTTCTCAAGCTTGTAGATTCTAGTTTTGCTGAGAGGGTTGAGTTCAGTCTCTAAGAGATGCTCTAAAACCAGACAGGCTGTTTTCTTGGAACTTTTCAGGTTAGACTCTCGTATTTATCTTCCCTCTACCATGATGATTTGGCTACCAGATACCTTAGCAAGCCGAACAGTGAGCTCAAAAGTGCCACCATGTATAGTAACTGATGAGATTGTGTCTATACAATACACAAAGAACACTACCTTTTTTTTTTTTTTTTTTTTGAGACAGAGTCTCTGTTGCCAGGTGCCAGGCTGGAGTGCAGTGGTGTGATCTCGGTTCACTGCAACCTCTGCCTCCCGGGTTCAAGCAATTCTCCTGCCTCAGCCTCCCAAGTAGCTGGGACTACAGGCACGTGCCACCACGACCAGCTAATTTTTGTATTTTTTAGTAGAGATGGGTTTCACCATGTTGGCCAGGATGGTCTCGATCTCTTGACCTCGTGATCCGCCCACATCGGCCTCCCAAAGTGCTGGGATTACAGGTGTGAGCCACTGTACCCAGCCAGAACACTACTTTTTAAAAGTCATTATTTGTACCACTTTTTAAAGCTTGACTTTAGTGGTTGACAGTAAATAATCTAAAAGAAGGAACTTAAATATGCTAATACCTTGACTTTCTAATTCTTGCCTGTCTATTCAGTGTGGAAAGTCAGTTGAACAGGTGTATTGTATTCTGGTTCTTGTTTTTCTGATATTAACTATAGCAGTTTTCCTGCAGGGCCTAATTATTTTCCTTTTTTAAAAACAGGATGTGGGAATGAGTGACACAGCAGTGACATCTTTCCTTGGCTGCTGTTTGGCTCTTCTTCAGATCTTAATGGAGGTAAAAGAGGTGTATTTTCATTCTGAACTGCTCCTAAGATATAAATATTCTGTAAGCCATTGCATTTAATAAATGACTATTTTAATGAGGTTGTTTTTCATTCATTCATTTCTAAATTTTGACTTAAGCCCAAAAGGTAGTGATGTTTTCTTATTAAATTCTTATTGAAATTAGGCTTTGTGTTTTTTTATTACAATTTGGGACAGTGTACAACATGAGTGTGCACTTTGCTGCTAATAAACTCATTAGGGTTTTTGTGAGCTATCATTTTTCCATTACTGAACACAGTCCTCCATTCTTAAAACCCTTAGGCAGATGTTAGCAGGGATGAAATACAGATGCCTGTGCTGGATACTGAGGATGCCTGGCTCTCCGTGGAAGGACCAATCTCCATAGTGGAACTGGCCCTTGATCAGAAGCACGTCCACTACCCACTGGTGGAGCACCACTCCCTCCTGTGCTCCATCTTGTACGCAGTCATGAGGTTTTCTCTGAAGACCGTGAAGCCACTTTCACTTTTTGACAGTAAGGTAAGTACTCAAAGGATTTCAGAGCTATTTTGGAGTTGCAGGCTTAGCAGACACATGGGTTTTCTTATTTAATAGAAGCTGTTCAGTGCTTTTGTGACTTGTGTGATTTCATGTGAGGTTCTGACTGCTTTATTCCCTGCTTGATTCTGTTCTTTTTATTTACCTTCCATACTGCTCCCCTCTCAGCTGTCTCTGCCCTTCTTGTTTTCCATATTATTCCTGGACAGACTCATTTTCTCCCTCTTGTATATCTCTAGGCCTGACCAATCCCCAGGGTTTTTAGGCACACATTTCTATTGAACTTCTCTCTTTGAGTGTCCTATAGGACTTCAGACACCTGATACCTTAAAATATATCTGCAAACCCACACCCCTATCCTGCCCCTAACCTAAATTTGCTGTTCCTTCTGAATTCCCTGGCTTGGTTATTTGATTAATGATGTCATCCTTTTTGCCCTGGCAAAAAATAGAAACTTTTAAGTTATCTCACCAATTCCTTACTTCAAGCCAATTTTCTTCATTGTAGATTCATTCTTGTATATTCATCTATAGATCATACCTGTCCATTTCTCTCTATGACTGTACCCCTAGTTAGGCGCAATCATCTTTCCCTTGGCTATTACAACAGCCCTTTTTCCTAATCACCCTGCCTCCAGTTTCTCTCTCTCTAGTCTCGTGCTACAAGAGCTGTCTTCCTGAGACAGGTTTAATTGTATTAGCTCTATGCCTAAGATTTTTTTTGGCTCCTCTGCAGGATTGAGTCCAAACTTGTGAGTAGAATATGTTTTTACATATTCTGTTGTAACCTTCACCATTTAGCTGCAGTGGATAGTAAAACTCTTTGCTTCCCCATGCAGGTGTCAAATTTTGAGAGACAGGACTCAGACTGTTGGAGATAAAAATGTCAACTTTATTACTTAGCTTTTTACTGATAGAAACTAGGTTAGAACACACAGCTTAGGCTTGTGGGAAAGTGGGCTTATTATTTCACCCTTAAATGAGAGACTCACAGCCGGGAGCAGTAGCTCACGCCTGTAATCCCAGCACTTTGGGAGGCTGAGGCGAGTGGATCACTGGAGGTGGAGTTCAAGACCAGCCTGGCCAACATGGTAAAACCCTTCCACTACTAAAAATATAAAAATTAGCCAGGTGCAGTGGCACGTGCCTGTAATCCCAGCTACTTGGGAGGCTGAGGCAGGAGAATTGCTTGAACCTGGGAGGCAGAGGTTGCAGTGAGCCAAGATCACACTGGCAACAGAGCCACAGAGTGAGACTCTGTCTCAAAAATATATATATATAGATTTTGAATGAGTTAGTGTATCTTTGAGATTATAAAGGTTAAGAGTACTTAAAGATTGAAAAAGAGAAAGAAATGTCAAAATAAAGTGCCCAGCTTGATATTCCCCTCAGAGGTCTTTGCCAAACCAGAACACATCCAGAACTGGACGAGCAGACTGACGTTGTTAGTCTCAACCCATATATGCCAAGACTACCTGAGACAGCTGGGCGACTCTTATCTGCAGAGAGGTAGTATGGTTGGGTGGCTAGTGAAACAACCCTAGTGCTACCATTTGCTAACTAGAATTATTTCGATTTTCTTAGCCTCAGTTTTCTCATTCAGAAAGTAGCAGTGACTCTAGCACTGACCTCATGGTTATTGTGAGCGTTCCTTGTATTCAACATGAAGTTACTTAGCAGTGTCTGGAATACAGTAAATAATAAATGGTACTGTTATAGACCTTTATAGCTACGACCACCGGGTGGGAACTCCCAAGTAACAGATTGTGAGTGAGTGTATGCTAAATCTTTAAATACTTTGATCAATGATGTCTAGAATGTCATGGGTTGCCCTGGAAGTCTGGTTTTTCTTATCACTAAAGGATGGGTAGCTTTAATCTACTTGGCAATCACACTAGATGACCTAGAATCACAGACGATTAGGTATGGAAAGCACATTGGAAGATATCTGGGATGTGACCTGCTTGCAGAAGAAGAAACAGTAACCCAAGATTGTAGGTCATTTACCCGAGGCAACCTGCTTGGAAGTGGTGAGCTTTGGACTAGACCCAGGTCTTTCAATTTAAAGGCCAATGCTCTTTGCTCTGTATTACATTTCTTTCCAAGGAACTTCTGAAATCCTGTTTCCTGATACTCTGTTTTTACTTTTTAGACACACATCTGTTCTTTTAAATCAGGTGTTTTCAAACAGTTCGACAAGTGTTTTTAAAAGGATTCAGAGGCTGGGCACAGTGGCTCATGGCCATAATCGCAGCACTTTGGGAAGCCGAGGTGGGCAGATCATCTGAGGTCAGGAATTTGAGACTTCCCTGACCAACATGGTAAAACCTCACCTCTATTAAATACAAAAAAAAATAACCTGGGCATGGTGGCACACACCTGTAGTCCCAGCTACTTGGGAGGCTGAGATGGGAAAAGAGAATCTCTTGAACCAAGAGAAGGCTGCAGTGATCTGAGATTGTGCCACTATTAAACAATTTAATGAAAAATAAACAGGGCCAGGTATCATAGCTCACATCTGTAGTTCCAGCACTTTGGAAGACTGAGGACAACAGAGTGAGACTCTGTCTCAAAAAAAAAAAAAAAAGGATTCAGAGTACATATATATATATTACTTGGCTATTGCTGCAAAGCAGATCATCCCCAAACTTGGCTGGAAATAACAAACATTTATTATCTCACAGTTCTTGTGGGTCAGTAATCTGTGTTCTCCTTATCTAGGTGCCTCTGGCTTCGTCTCGCTTGAGGCTGTAGTTAATTAAGGCTCTGCATCTGAAAGCTCAACTGGAATGGGGAAAGGGTGATTCACTTCCAAGCACAATTGCTGGCAAGATACAGTTACTTGCCACATGTGCCTCTCCATACAGCAGCTCACACCATGGAACCTGGCTTCCCGCAGAGCACGTGAGAGCAAGTATGAGTGCCTCAAGGCAGAAGCAGTCTTCTGGAACAGAGTCTTGGAAGTAACATGCTATCATCTCTACCTGCTTGTTTGCTAGCAGCAAGTCACCAGCCCACGTGCAGGAGAGGAGACCATAGGAAACACAAATACAGGGGGAGGGAGGGGATCACTGGGGATCATCTTAAAGGCTGTCTACTACATACTAGATAATTGTTAGAAAAATTAAAGGAAGAATTCTAAAATCTTGTTGTTCAAGGCGAAATAAAAATCAACCATGAGTTATTCTTAAATGACTTAAGTTTTAAAAAATCTTTCTCCCTTTCCCCGCTTAATAATCCACATTCTGATATCAGTTTTCTTGCTCTCTTTCTCTTCAGGGAAAAAATGCATTTTTCAAAGACCTAACTTCAATTCAGTTATTACCTAGTGGGGAAATGGATCCAAATTTCATTTCTGTACGACAACAGGTAAATTACAGCTATTGGATTTTGTTTTTGTTTCTTGGGAGAAAAAGTAAAGGAAAAATCTAGCTGGCTTTTAAAAGAATGACCATTTTCAAAGTGTTTTGAGAGCTAGTCGTTTACCTTTAAATTATGTGTTTCCTTTTTTTGATAATTAAACAATTTAATGGAAAAGCCACTATAAGTGACAGAAAAGCCAACAATACTTTGATTTAGGTATTTTAAAATGAAACAGTAACAATATATTGTTATATCTCTCCATTTTCAAGTTCTTACTGAAAGTTGTCAGTGCAGCTGTCCAGGCTCAACATTCAGCCACAAAGGTCAAATATCCCACAGAAGAGGCAACACCCACTCCTTTTGGGAAAGACCAAGACTGGCCGGCTCTAGCTGTGGATTTAGCCCATCACCTTCAAGTTAGCGAAGATGTTGTCAGAAGGCATTATGTGGGGGAACTGTACAACTATGGAATCGACCACTTAGGAGAAGAGGTAATCATGAACCCTTTGAATGGTAATTGGACTCAAACATAAAATTATAGTCAAATAATTCCTGCAGTGTACCAGGCCTGCTGTATGCACAAGGATATAGCAGTAAACAAAACAAGGTTCCTTCCTCATGGACTTGATAGTCTGCTGGTAGAAGCAGAAAAGCATGCTAAATTTTGCATTGCATGGTAGGTGCCATGAAAAAAATAAACAGGGCCAGGTGTCATGGTTCACACCTGTAATCCCAGCACTTTGGAAGGCTGAGGCAGCAGATCACTTGAGCGCAGAAGCTCAAGACCAGTCTGGGCAATATAGCAAGACCCCGTCTCTAAAAAGGAAAAAAAAATTTTTTTAATTAAAAAAAAAAAACAGGATATGAATAATCAGGAGCTACTATAGTAGGGTGGTCAGAGAAGGTGACATTTGAGCCGAGCCCCAAGGAGAAACAGCAGGCTACTCAGAAACGGGGAACAGTGCTTGAGACAAGAATTAGAAAGGCCCTGAGGTGGGTGGGGACTAGAATGGCTAGGTTCAGGACTAGAAAAGCTAGAATGGCTGACCAAACATAGTAAGCAAGGAATAAAGAAGTATGGGATGAGGCCGGGAGGCTGGCACAGGCCATGGCTGTGACCTAGGATATGGCCCATGGTTATTCTAAGTGTATTCAGAAGCCATTAGAGGGGCTGGGCGTGGCGGCTCATGTCTGTAATCCCAACACTTTGGGAGGCCAAGGCGGGTGGATCATTTGAGGTCAGGAGTTTGAGACCAGCTTGGGCAACATAGGGAAACCCCATCTCTACTAAAAATACAAAAAATTAGCTGGGCTTACTCGTGCATGCCTGTAATCCCAGCTACTTGTGAGAAAGAGGCAGGAGAATCACTTGAACCTAGGAGGTGGAGGCTGCAATGAGCTGAGATTGCACCACTGCCCTCCAGTCTGGGTGGCAGAGTGAGACTCCATCTCAAAAAAAAAAGATCAAAAGAAGCCATTAGAGGGCTTCAAATAGTCATGACCTGAAACTCCCTTTATTTGCCAAAACCTTGAAAACAACACACTGAATAGCCATACTGAACTGAAAAATTAGGTGATGAGAGAAAAACAGTTAGCCAAGGAGCAGAAATTTGGATTTAAATGCTAAGTTTGATTTGGATTTATCTTTTGGTTGTATACAACCAAAAGAGAAATGGCCACAGTTCAAAAATCAACTAGAATCTCTTCACTGGTAACCCCTTTCCCATAGAATAAACAGATCTGCTGACTGTGACTGTGTTATTTCTCCATATTCCTATCTTCAGGCCATTCTACAGGTTCATGACAAAGAAGTCCTTGCCTCTCAGCTGCTGGTGTTGACGGGGCAAAGGCTGGCTCATGCACTTCTCCACACCCAGACGAAAGAAGGAATGGAGCTGCTTGCCAGACTTCCACCCACGCTGTGTACTTGGCTGAAAGCAATGGTCAGTACAATAGAATGAGATGAGGCCATTGGATGTTTTCTTAAATGCCTAATTAGTAACAGTCATGAAGAACATTTGACAAATTTAATTCACCTAGTTACAAAGAAAAGCATTTTTATGTAATAACTCAAGTCAGGAACAATTGTTGTTTAGTTGTCTATAATAGGTTATTTTTCTGTCCCATTTGCAGGACCCCCAGGATCTTCAAAACACTGAAGTGCCAATTGCAACAACAGCTAAACTAGTAAATAAAGTAATTGAGCTTTTACCAGAAAAACACGGACAGTATGGTCTAGCCTTACACCTCATTGAAGCTGTGGAAGCCATATCTCTTCCTTCTTTATGACACTTACCTACTGGAAATGCTCTAAAATTATGATTAAACATTAATTAGTGCATGGTTATTTTACATAGTAAGACCTGGAATTTTATGGGAAAAGTATGTCTTTTTTTTTTTCCTTTTGTAAAAGAAATAAGAATATATACAACTTTTTAAAAGTGCAACCCTGGCTAAATTCCACTCTTTGGTTAATACTGAAGATAAAATATAAACAAATGTCAACTCTATTATAATTAATACAGATGTTTTACTGTTTATTTCTAATTCAAACACTTCAGTAGCTTTATTGTTAAACTTTGCTATTTAAAAAATGATTATAATTTACAGATTATGTTCTTATAAGATACTATATTTCCTATCTAAAATATTGTCGTAATTCAGTTTAAATGTGTTCACATACAGTCCCCATCAGTAGAGTTAGAAACACCCCACTCTCCTTTAGTAAATGTTGAGAAAACGCCTTTCTTGTCATGCTTCAAATCCCACACTGGGCTGCCACCGGGGAGTTCTGGAAACTGAAAGGTTCCTTTCCAGAGGTTCTGCTGTTGCCATCAGAGGATGATCGTGCTTGAGGAGGAAGAATGGGTTCAAGACCATCATATTCATCAGAAGGGGGCACTAACTAGAACCCTTCACCTGTTGTACATGCCAAAATTGAGAATCAGAGGTGCGTACAATGCAGCAAATTAATTATGATGTAAGTTAAGATTTGCTTTTTGCCAAGTTGCATAGTTGTATCCACATCAGGTCTCTGTAAAAATGTATCATCTTGTAAAACTTATGTAAAAAAAAAAAAAAGGAAAGATACTAAAAATTTTAAGTCCAACTTTATTTTTCCTACAAGTGTTTAGAAATGCTTCTGGGATTTGCTAATGTTATCTGTCCTTGGGAACAGTATTGAAAAAACTGCTTAGTGATATTACAGCTTTAGCAAACCTACCTCATAGCTGGGTTGAGAGGATAAAATACAACTAATTTTGTACCCTATAGTGCCTAGAGCAGTCCAAGTGCTAAATAAATATTTACTGATTAAAACCAAACTATAGCTACTCGGGAGGCTGTGGTGAGAGGATTGCTTGAGCCCAGGAGTTTGAGGCCATCCTGGGCAACATAGCAAGACCCTGTCTCGAAAAAAAACAAAAAGAAAAAAACAAATTAACCAAAACTCTGTAAAAGAGTGCTTTGAGCTCTACAAATACCAAGTATTTACTATGGTATATTTTTAGAATGTAGCCATACAGTGTAATTATTGATATCTGTCATGGATCACAATTGTTATTCATAGTAAGTCATTGTGATACAGAAGTTTGTTTCTTCACTTTCCCTTAAGAAGCCAGCTATAGTACTCATGCAAAGTTGAGAAGTATGTCCTTCAGGGATATAAAGAAAAATCTGTTTCTTGAGCTAAAAGAGCACATCCAAACAAGAATTTAACTGGCTAAAATTTAATAATTACTGTTAAGTAACTATGAAACTTAAAATCTTACAAGGTAAGTGTTTAAGATGTCTTGAGTATTTGGGATAGGGGTCTGTGAGTCTGATTGAGGCATACATTTTATAGAGTAACAGCACTGGAAAGAGCTAGTCCAACCTCCGAGCCTCTGCTTGGGTTTCCGCTGCCCCAGCCAGACACATCCTAGAATTCTTGTAAACATATCTGGCTCCTAACAGTCACTTGTCATGTGTGTTCTAAGAGATTAGTTCTTCCTGTGATTTTTTTCCAAGTATGCTGAAAGTAATATGAACTTGAGGAGGCTAGTCAAAGAAACTTGTTAAGAGTTATAGGCGTTTTTAAACACTAAATCCTCAATTCCATCATCACTTCGGGGGAAGGGGTACTTATTAAGCATTATATAATAAAACTGGTTAAGCTTACTCTGGTAGAACAGACAATCAAATTTGGGGATTGCTGAGAATAATAAGCTGAAATATGGCTCACAGAATCCTAACACAAATAATTAAGACTCTAGTTATATTTGTTATCCTAAAATTTTTCATAGAATTTTAAAATTGAATTCTGACTTGTATGGTTAAGAAAAGCAGTTAAATATTTTACTACTTATCAAGGGCTTTTAAAGTAAACAAATCTGATATGAAGAAAGGCAAATAAATACCCGTGTAGATACTCTGTAATAACAAAGCCATAGATGATAAAGGAATTAGATTTTATGTAGAATGGGTGATTTCTGAAACAAAAGGACGTGGCACTTATTGTAGTTATTAATGAGAAGCCAATAACCAGTAGTGTTTTCCTAGATACATGCCCACCCTCACACAACTTTCTTCATAAATGTTAAATATGCATTTTATCTTATTGTATAATGCTCAAGGAAAACAAAGTGTTCAAATAATCATAACTTCTACATGACAGGTTCTGTTTAGATGTAGAACTAGAGGGGCCAGGGAAAATGTAGATAAAGAGATACGTAGCACCATGCTTCTAAATGCTTCATACTGTTGCAAAAAGAAAAAAAGTTTTGCCTTTATTATAAAAATCCATCTGTAGTCAAAGTAAACACTGTTACATTTACATTGCTATTTAAAAACAGCTGCAATCTAAAGTCAAAAATCTGAAATTTAATAATAGTAGACTTACATTGAATATAATGTTCATTTAGAAGTTGCTGTGGTCCATTTGATTTATAAGATAAAATATTTTTACAATACACTATAGCAACAGCAAGAGCCTTCTCTCACCCTCATAGGAATGGGTTTGCTGGGTGTCTACAAGTTAGATTCCTGCTGAATAGAATTAGCCATCCTTAAAAGATTTTGATCCAATACTGAATTGTTTATAAAATGCTTTCTCCATTGTAATGTACTGTAAGTAGTGAAATTCTGTATATACTGCTATTTTCTGTCCATTGTTGTGAACTTATGTACATTAGTGAAATAAATTTTCAGCTTTCAAAAAAAAAAAAAAAAAGATTTTCCAAAGACAATTCCACACACATTTGTCTGATTTACTTATTTATTTAGTTAGTTTGTTTTTTAGATTAGTGGCCAGCATCGCTTGAATATTTTTCTATTTTAGGGAAAATCCCACATTATGAGTCCCAGTTCTCCAAAGGCAAAGTCAGGACTTAACATCCTGGCCTGCTTTGCAGCTGGTGAACAGGACTGGGGCCCCTGATAGGCAGGGACAAAAGTGCCGGGAAAGAAGAGAGTGTCCTTCCAGGTAGCTGCTGGCACTCGGCCCATGCTCCAGCAGCCCAGGCTATGGCATTGAAGCCGGTTGAAGAGTGGGAGCTTCCAGAGGAAAGTGGGGAGATTCTGCTGGAGCAGTCCTTCTGGGTGGTCAGGCTCACTCCTGGCTGCAGAGTGCAGGTAAGCCCCTTATATCTATTGATACATCTCTTTGCTTTCCCTAAGACTCAGTGAATTTTGCAGCTACAAATTCTGACATAGGGTTGCAGAGGATCTTTGAACGATGCTAATAGCTGCTGCCTTCCTTTTCCTTTTTTTCCAACTGAAAAAATTATAATAGGTGCTTAATAAACACTTGTTGAATGAAAGAATAGATGAATGAATGAATGAATGAATGAGTTTGTGTTCACCTCAGCAGCATATATACTAAAAGTGGAATAGGCAGGCCTCTGAGACAGGGCCCAACACAATGATAGGTTTGACAATTATCCTCACAGAACTTATCCCTGAGTTGCAGATTGAAAAATTTCTACCACTAGGCTCATGGCTTTTGGATGACTTGGCCACCACCTGGAAGCCGGTCATGGGTGCAATTGGAACTAGGTCCCCAGCCTCCAGCTTCCTAAACCCAGTTTCTTTCAATTCATTTACTCTGTGTAGTGTCATCAAATGATTCTTCCAGGCTTTAGCCCCAAGGCCAGGAGCCAGATGAGTGAGAAGTGAGGGGTGGTAGTGAACTGCAAAACTGAGTATTTCTGTGCTTATTTCCCAGAGTTATTAAACAGTAGAATTTTCTCTAAATTTTTTTTTCTGAGAGGTTGATTAATAGTTACAAATATACACTTTGATAGAAGAACTAAGACACTGTCTGATAGATCAGTAGGGTGATTACAGTTTATAATAATCTATTGTATTTACATTTACATTGCATTTATATGTATATGTTGTATATGTATATTATGTTTATATTTAGAAATACAAATAGAGAATAATTTGAGTGCCTGTGGCACAAAGCAAAGACAAATATTTAAGGTGATAGATATCCTAATTATACTGATTTGATCTTTACAAATTATGTGAATGTATTAAATTATCACATGTACTCTATTTTTAGAGTACATGTGATAATTTAATACATTCACATAATATTTAAATAGAATAAATAGAAACATGCTTCAGTGCAAAAACAATTTTTTTTCTGTACAAAAGGCAGTGGCTACATTGTCATTTTTGACCCAATAACACCAAGTACAGTGTCCTGCCCCTTAAAACAATTTCTCTGAAAATCAGTGTTAGGTCACCTGAGAAGAATCTTTCCCCAAGCTCTGTAATTCAGCTAACTTCCATAGGAGGAGGAAGTGTGGACATCAGAGCCCATGTTTCCTCTTTAGCTTCCTACTTTTATCCCTTTGACCTGGAATTCACCGTAGATGTTCAATGAGACAGAGTAGAGAAGCCACCCAGCGTCTTGGACGTCCACTCCAGGAGAGGAAGAATCATAATGAGCACAGCAGTGGGGACTGTGTCTCCCAAGGGAGCACAGACTTTTCCAGAGACAGGAAGAAATAAGCAGAATCTAGCCCAGGCCAGGGAAAAAGGACCCCTCCCCCTGCCTTCTCCAGGCTTTGAGGCATAGGCTGTTGTTGCTGAGGGTAACATGGCTCTCTCAGGAAAATTTAGCTTGGCAGGTTTTTTTCAGACCCTGGTTTAATAGTATGATGATGGCATTGTTTAAATTCCAAAGTACCTGGAATTCTCTAGAAAAATATTCTGGAACAACCTGGAAAAAAAAAACCCTGAAATAATCTAGAAATGTGAAGTACCTGGAACATCTTGGGTGAAAGGTCTAATAAAAGTAACTCTTTTGCCAGGCTTACTTCATGCTTTAGTTCTGTAAGTTTTAAAATTTCATCTTGACTCATTATGAAGTTCATTAAGAAGTTCATTAAAACGCCTTCGCACCAGTTCCTTGAAGGTAAATGCTTTGTGGGTTTCTAAACATTCCTCTTCAAATCCCTTCATGATCTCAGGAAAAGTTTGTGTGAGGAGCTTCCCCCTCGTCTTCCTTGGAAAAGACCCTGGCCACCTATAATAGATGGAGGAATATTGACTGAATCTAAAGCTACTGAATAATAAAAACTCATGAAAAATAAACGTGCTCAGAGAAATAAGCTTTTCCATAGCAGCCCATTCCATCATATTTTCTTGATGGCCTATCTAATTTATGATGGCATTTCCATGGCAATTCCTCTTAATTTCCTATTATGAGTAACTTATTTTTTCCCCTTCTGAACATGCAGTGTGAAAGTTTTCATTGCACACACGAGGGTAAAGAAGACAGCCTCAGGCACTGAGTCAATGCCAACACAGCATCTTGAGTTGCCCCTTGGATCCAAGCTTTTGTAAAAGTTAATCAGTTGGAAGGCTGATAGTATGGCAGGAACAGTTTTGATTAGAGCCCCTATTTAAACCTCAAGTGCGAAGAAAGGTTTTAGCTGTCATACAGTGAAAAACACTGGGATAAAACAGGAATCCCTCCATCACAGATTTGGAAAATGGATTTACACTACTTTGAGTCAGACCCAAACGAATCAGCCAGCTTCCCCACCTGTTCCCATTCCACGGCTGAGTATGCAACACCTGCCATGGGTAATCGAAACATTATTCGGTAGATGAGAAAAAAATATCAGAGAGACCAGAAATATGGTCACCAGCTCAGTGGGACACACAAGATGGAGCTCAGACTGCTTGACTCATGGAAGTTTCCTCTGGGGAGGAGAATTTCAGAGAGAGGCTAAAATGGCAGAGGGGCTTCCTCTTCTGGACAGACCCCTGCCTATATGGCCAAATGGCTATTCTGAGCACAATTAGCCAATGTTCTTCTGTTACCATTACTCCTCATTTTCATTTCAAATGGTGCTTGGAACTAAATGGCATTCTTAAACACAATAGAAGCCATTTGTTTCCGCTGATGGGATTGAGAACAGCAGTGAAAGACAGCACAACTGATAAAATGGGTTACTCCCCTCACTAACTGAGTCATGAACTGGGCATTTGAGTCACACATTGCAGTCATCACAGGAAACAAATTTTGGTCCATTAATTAAAGCCACAGGAAGAGTCTCCCAGCTCTAGCTAAAATAGAATCATTCCGAAAATATAAGGGAAAATATCTGGGTCTTTTAGACTGGTAAGACCATGGGTGGATTTAGTGAGAACATTTCTCTGAGGGGGTAGTTTGTTGAGTCTCTGTAGAATGAGTCTCACCTCTGTGAGGTGGTAGTTTGTTGAGTCTCAAAATCTACATGTTTGGAATATCTAGTCCGTAATCTGAGACAGATCAATTTATTGAAAGCTCTAAGCACTTTGTTCACTAAGAAGGCTCTGGACATATTGACTAATGAGAAAGATGGTTCAATTCATTTGACATTGCTAAGGAATGAATGAAGTTCCAACTAAGTGATTTCCACTAAGTAACTTTTAGAGATACGGAGGATGGTTTACAGATAAAACCTGGATGTCTCTCCACCTGAACTCCAAGCAATACATCCCAAATCAAGGTTCCCATATCTACATGGACTAAATAATCATCTTACTTCCTTCAGAGGGATGGAAACTATGGAAAACCTGGATTTTATCTGGCCATGTATCTGCAGTGAATAAAAATTTTTGACTCATCACTTTCTATTTCTATTCTTCAGTTCCACTTTATTGTGATCAAAATAATCAAAGTATGTTCTAGCTGTCAAAGCAGAGGTATCTCCATTTTGGAAAGGCTCCAGAATAGGATGAATCCTTAGATAGGTGTAGTTAGGGGCCCCCAAGTGCTCTTATTTCAGCCCTAGTTTTGAAGACACTGAAAATTTTGATTGGCCTGTGATTCATCTCTGAATTGATGCTACCTTATAGTGAGTATTTCATGGGCCTCTGGTATGCTCACCATTCCCAAAGTCTCAAATGTACATCCAGAAAGTCTGGACGTTGGATTGACAAAGCATAGTCCAGCCCAAACTTTTACAGAGCTTATGTTTTCTTTTCTGTCCATAGACATATTGAGAATAAAAATAATATGAAAATAACAATTATCTAACAACCAAATGAAAAGCCAATCATGTCGAACGTAGAAGGAGGAATCAGCAGATGTTCAAACAGTCACATACCAAGAGCAAATAATAGTTAAAAATTGCTAAGTGAAGAAAATAGCATTCGGAAGCAAGGGCCATGGGAATTAAGTAGACATTGTAATTAGCAATTACCTAAACTGGATCATGTCCAGGACATAAGGGCTAACATCACCTCTACCATTCTAAGAGGTGTCCTGGGATTCTTAATAAACTAAAGTCATCAGGAACCCCTTCCTCATTTTGTTTCCCATTAACATATGGAAGTACAGTCTGGTCTTGTGCCCAGAGAGGTCAGTTTGAATCAGTATCATTTCCTGCATAAATACAAAATACATTATTTTTCATTTCTGTCATGTACTAGATAACAACATTACTAATTTAAAAATTCATGTCAATTTGAACACAAACTAGCCTAAACTGTATTTAACAAAATTATGTCATTCAAGGGTCAAAAAATAACTGTCGAATCATTAGTATATACAAATTGCCAGAGAACAACTTTCTGCAATACTTGGATGCAACCTTACAAAGAATGAACTGTAAAGAGAGTAGGTCTCGGCAGGGTTTAGGATGATATTCTCACAAGCTAATGTCATGCAAATCATTCTGATATCCTTAAAGAAGGACCTCTGTAAGTAACAGTTTATTAAGGGTTAAAGCTATTTGAACAAGATAACCCTTTATTTCTTTAAAGACAAGATATAAATTTTACCAAGGTAAACATGTATTTTCCCTCAATTAAATAAAATTACTGCATTTTTACTGCCTGAGTACAATATGAGGAATATCGTGATTATGATGTAACAGTGTCTAATGTATCCAACATTGCTGGAGAATGAACAAAGCATTCCAACTAAGTGATTTTCGCAGATCATTGAGAGTTATTTACATAATGTATGTTTTTGTATTGGAGGAGATACAAATAAATAAAATTAAAATATTAAGTATGTATTGAAGACTTACCATATGAAGGGCACTGGGTTTGAGGCTGCGTTCAAAGTGGATTACAACATTTCATACTGAAAATGATTTAACCCTGGTGATGTATGGTTGGGCATTTATGGTTGTATGACTCTGTAATGCAATGAAGCCCCAGGGCCCCCTAAGTTATAAAAGATTAGTTGTTCTAGTAATACATGTTTCTCCAAGGGGGCAAAAATCACAGCAAGATTTGGCTTTGTCAGTAGAAATTCTAGAGTAAATTGCAGGCCTTGGAAAAGAAGAAAATTCAGTATTAACTGAGTAGTGGTAATGGGTGAAGGAGAGAGGTCAGAAGGGAGTTGGGAGGTAGGTTCCTCAAAGGAAAACTAAGAACAAGGAAAGATTCTATAGTCCTTGAGTTTCTTCTCTGTTTGGCTTTATCCCAGAGGTAAAAGAAGCGCAGCAAGGAGCTCTTTTGGTTTATATCTTACATGAAATTAGGAAATTTGCTCCACAGAGTTAATTACTGAAGTTAAGGTAGCAACTCAATGCCTTTGTTCTGATAAGGGTAAGAGCCTACTAGAGATTTCTTCCTCGGGCCTTGTTAGAGCACAGGGCCGTCAGGCTCAGAAGCCACACAGCTGGGACATACAGAGTCACTCCTCTCCAACTTCCCCAGTCCCCCAGAAAAAGATTAGAATAAACTTGAAGCTGAAGTGGGGGGAAAATAATCCATGCTAAGCTTTGGTTAAAGTGACTATATTGTGTGCCTGTTCTTGAGAGCCTGTGTTTCTTTCACTCTTGCTCTAAATTGAATTATTTCTCTTAACAAACTTTAACAATTGAATGTGTATTTAGCAAGTAATTCACACTGATCTTTTTATCAGACTCTTAATTATGGAGGAAGCATAATTGGCTGGCTCCTGCACTAGCCTCCTTCTCTTCCATTAACCTCTCTAAAAACAGTCAATGTGCTTAGCTTTATTACCTGTATATAGACATATCTCTCTGCTTCAGAGAATCTACCAGATTGCCTTTGAGGTACTATTCAGCCTTTGATTTTGAAAAATTCAACCAAATAGTTGTCAACAAAGCTGTCTTTTTCTGCCTATTGGTAATTTCCACCACCTTGCTGAAATAAACAAGTGACTAGAACCTAGCAGGCACTGAACGTGGTCCTGGGGACCCCTGGCAATTATTCAAATTATTTTATGTGAGCATTACAAGTTTACATATACAAATGTAAAACTAGCCACAATCCATTTATACTTAGAGCCCTTACACAACCAATACCCATTTATAAATTAAATACAAATAAATATAAATGCTATAAAATTTCAATAATATTAATTTAATATGACAGCTGATGCTGCTTGGTTTCAGTCAAAGTACCAGTCCCATAGTAAACATTAATACTCTTGACCTCTCGCCCAGGTTCTCCTAAGGTCATGATGCTCATACCTAATTAGGCTTGCTGTGATTCTATTCTCACCCCAGTTTTCTCCATTTGAAATCGTGAGAAAGCTTTGTTTTTAAAATCAGACTCTTGATGTCCTTTCTTTTGCTTGACACAAATTCATTTCTTACGTCTCAGCCTGGCTCTGCTCTTTTCTCAATAGTCCTTACCAAAGTATAACAGGTTTGTTCCCCATAAACACAACTCAACAAAGGCATTAAAATTCTAAAAAAGTACCTGGTTACTAGGTGGTCAACAAGATCGTTCAGAATGTGCTTGCATTATAATTTCCTGAGATTGTCATTCACATCAAACACACATATTCACCACCACTCACAGAAAACTCTCAGACCTCCAAGAATATATTGGAAACTCCTTCCCTGAATGCACAATTTGTCTTTGGGAGCCCAAGTACCTTAACCATCCAGAAACCACAGGTCCAGATAAAGTTTGCAGGACAATGAGGCTTGTCTAGAATGGTGATCATGATTACTTTTTACTATATTTAGCACTTAGCTAACATTATCACCTTGATCTTTTCATAAATAGATTCTCAACATTGTTAAAACTCTACCTTGGGCATTAGATAAAGCAAGTTCCACTAAAGATACCTGGAAAATTGAGATAATGCCAATTATCATGACAGACCTTCATTGTCAGCTATTCGAGGGATGGTGGCTGAGACCCAAACCATCTTCTCTTTCTCTCAACGTCCTCTTTTATTCCCAACTCTCTTAAATGTCGGCACACCTAAGAAGTTGACTCACCCAAAACCACTAAGCAAAGAAAAAGAATTAGAACCTAGAAACATCTTTTTTTTTTTTTTTTTTAGATTCTTGGCATGCTATATTATGAAACATATCAATATACTTATACATGTAACTTTGTATATTATTAAAAACCCTAACTCTGAAGTCCTACTTCATTAAGAATCACTGCCTGACTCACCTGATCATACTTCTCTTCTTTCCTCTAAGATGGACCCTCTTAATACTTATTTCACAAAGACAGAGACCCCATAAGTAGGTGAGTCTCTTCTGGCTGCTGCTTGGACTCATCTGGGCAGCAATTTTGGCTCCCTACCAAGAGAAGTCAATAAGGCCCAGCTATTTATGAGAGGTGGCTGCTGTGTCCCAGTCAGAATCATTTGAGGCCATTTTCTTTCTCTGATAGAGGAGAGAGATCCACTTACAGAAGAAATGTATTCAGCTGGCAGAACTGAATTCAATTACCAAGCCCTGCAACTGGCCATAGTGCACCCTGTGGTTAGAAGAAGGGACACTGGAAAGAAGGTTTATCATGCTTTTTCTCTCTGATTTTTTTTTTTAATATTATTTGTGGGAAGCTCATTCCTGATAGAAATTTATTTAACGAGACCCAATTTTGACAAGAGTGCACTGTCACGGAAAAAAATCCTACTGTTAACTAGTCAAATATTAAGGTTAATCCCTGTCAGTTTTACAGTCATATCCTCAAAGCTTAGCCCAGAATTTTCAGGAAGTTAAATATCTTCATTACTTCCATAGCATATTGATTATTCCCATAAGCCCCTTAAAACTGATACCCTTAAAAGATCTTGCTCTTTACACCAACAACGGGTGTCCTTCCTGAAATAAGCTACTGGACCTCAGGGCACAAGTGAAGGGTGAGAACCCAATGGAATAGGCCTGAGTTAAATAGATTAGCTTGGACACATGGCATTTGGGTCACTTTTATGGGCCCTAAAATTCTCTAGTTCTCCGTTTCCTATTCATGAAATGAGAATGATAATACACTACATCCTCACTATAATATTATTCTCTATGGATAAGAATTTAGCATTAAAGAAAGTCTTTCATCTACTTTCAAACAATTAATATTCATGTGAAAACTAAAAGGATTTTACAGTGAGCTGGCCTTTTCAGAGAGACTCTGCTGAAGTCTCTAATTACTCCTCAAGAGTTTACAGTACGTTGAGCTTATTGGGGTAGGTTATATATTTTATTTTTTTTATTATTTTTTTTTTTTTAGAAAAGGAGAAAGAAAGAAACAGCAAAAGAAAGAAAAAAAAAGAATGAAAGCGAGAAAGAAAGAGGAAGAGAAAGAGGGAGAGATAATGGGATTCTTGTTTTATTGCCCAGGCTAGAATACAGTCTAAAAATGGGTATTAAAAACCTCTTTTATGCCAATGATTGTGCTTAACAATGGAGACAGGAAGGAATAGGGGATGAAAATAACAAATAAGCAGCCAACCAATATTTTATTTAAACCTGTGAAATGCTATGCAATTGCTGGGGATTGATTTACTTCCAATTATGTGGTCACTTTTAAAATAGGTATAATGTGATACTGAGAAAAATGTATGTTTTGTGGATTTGGGGTGGAGAGTTCTGTAAATATTTGTTAAGTCTAGTTGTTCCAGGTCTGAGTTCAAGTCCTGGATATCCCTGTTAATTTTCTATCTCGTTGATCTGTCTAATATTGACAGTGTAATGTTAAAGTCTCCCACTATTATTGTGTGGGAGTCTAAGTCTCTTTGTAAGTCATTAAGAACTTGCCCTATGTATCTGGGTGCTCCTGTAATGGGTGTGTATATATTTAGGATCGTTAGCTCTTCTTACTGCATCAATCCTTTCACCACCATGTAATGTCCCTCTTTGTTTCTTGTGTTCTTTGTTGTTTTAAAGCCTGTTTTATCAGAGACGAAAATTGCAGCTTCCAGTAATGCTAGCTGGCTGTTTTGCCCATTAGTTGATGTAGATTCTTCATTATGGTGATGCTCTTTACCTTTTGGTATGTTTTTGGAATGGCTGATACTGGTTGTTCCCGTCCGTGTGTAGTGCTTCTTTCAGAAGCTCTTGTAAAGCAGGCCTGGTGGTGATGTAATCTTGGAGTACTTGTTTGTTGGGAAAAAATTTTATTTTTCCTTCACTTATGAAGCTTAGTTTGGCCAGATACGAAATTCTAGGTTGAAAGTTCTTTTCTTTAAGGATGTTGAATGTTGGCCCCTACTCTCTTCTGGCTTGTAGTGTTTCTGCTGAGAGATCTGCTGTGAGTCTGATGGGCTTCCCTTTGTGGGTAACCCGACCCTTCTCTCTGGCTGCCCTTAGCATTTTCTCCTTCATTTCAACCCTGGTGAATCTGACGATGATGTGCCTTAGGGTTGCTCTTCTTGAGGAATATCTTTGTGGTGTTCTCTGTATTTCCTGGACTTGAATATTGGCCTGCCTTGCTAGGTTGGGGAAGTTTTCCTGGATAATATCCTGAAGAGTATTTTCCAGCTTGGATTCATTCTCTTC
>PVKP010018432.1:0-44300 GCA_004027715.1 Plecturocebus donacophilus | reverse complement strand
AGACCAGGGCCAATGTGACGCGGCTATGCCAAGTCACCAGCACTGACCATGGGAGGACCTGGAGCTCCCCCAGAGACCTCACTGATGCAACCATCGGCCCAGCCTACCAGGAGTGGGCCACCTTTGCGGTGGGCCCGGGGCACTGTCTGCAGCTGCATGACAGGGCCCGGAGCCTGGTGGTGCCCGCCTACGCCTATCGGAACCTTCACTCCATCCAAAGGCCGAGCCCCTCTGCCTTCTGCTTCCTCAGCCATGACCATGGACACACATGGCAGCGAGGGCGCTTTGTGGCCCGGGACACCCTGGAGTGCCAGGTGGCCGAAGTCGGGGCTGGGGAGCAGAGGGTGGTGACCCTCAATGCGAGAAGCCACCTCCGAGCCAGGGTCCAGGCCCAGAGCACCAATGATGGGCTTGATTTCCAGGAGTCTCAGCTGGTGAAGAAGCTGGTGGAGCCGCCCCAGGGCTGCCAGGGGAGCATCATCAGCTTCCCCAGCCCCGACTCGGGGCCCAGCTCCCCAGCCCAGTGGCTGCTCTACACTCACCCCACACACTCCCGGCAGAGGGCTGACCTGGGCGCCTACCTCAACCCTAGGCCTCCAGCCCCCGAGGCCTGGTCAGAGCCGGTACTGCTGGCCAAGGGCAGCTGTGCCTACTCAGACCTCCAGAGCATGGGCACTGGCCCCGACGGGTCCCCCTTGTTTGGGTGTTTGTACGAAGCCAATGATTACAAGGAGATCATCTTTCTCATGTTCACCCTGAAGCAAGCCTTCCCGGCTGCGTACCTGCCACAGTGAGCCTGCCATGCCCACCCCAAGGGCCTCCCTTTCTGTCACACCTGGCTCGGAGGCTCTGTGGCTGCCTCTCCTCCCGGTGGCCCCTGGACGTGGGGCCACTCTTGGCTCCTTCGCTGGCCATGTACGGAGGGGTCAGCCTCTTGCTCTTTTGCTTCTGCATGGCTCCAGTCTTCCCAAAAGGTTCTGTTTTCAGCCCAGAAACCAAAAGTGTCTGTCTTCATACTGCCCCTCCATAGGGAAGGCGTGGAGGGCCCTGCAGGTCAGCTGTCACCCTGCCTGCCCGTCCCCCAACCCCAGCTCTGTGTCAATCTTGGCAGACTTCCTAGTTCAACCCCTTCCTTCTCGGGAACCACTCATCGTGTTCCTGGGGAAGAGCTGAGACCATGCTGTAAATTAGCAGAGATACATGTGTGTTCTTGTGTGTCTGTGTGTGCATGTGTGTTCCTGTATGTCCATGTGTGCATGTGTGTTCATGTGTGTCCGCATGTACCTGTACATTCATGTGTGTTCGTGTGTCCACATGTGTACATACATGTTCATGTGTGTCTCTGTATCTGTGTGCATGTGTGTTCATGTGTGTGTGTTTGCATGTGTGTCCTTGCCAATGCTTTGGGGCAGACAGCATACGAATAGCTTTGCAGGCAGTAAGGCAGGGTCTAGGAAAATTAAGCTAGCTTAAGTCATGGTATTAGTGTCTTAGGGGTGCTGGAACAAATTACCCTAATCTTGGTGGCTTAAAGCGACAAAAATGTTTTCTCCCGCCTCCTCCAGCTTCTCCGGCTCCTGGCATGCTCGCTGGTCTTGTGGCTGCTTCACTCCAGTCCCTGCCTCTATCGTCTCCTCCTCCTGTGGCTTCTCTTCTGTGTTTACAAGAACACTTGTCACTGACTGGACTTAGGGCCCACTCACGTAATTTGGCATGATCTTTTTTTTTTTTTGAGCTGGAGTCTTGCTCTGTTGCCCAGGCTAGAGTATAGTGTCACTACTTCAGCTCACTGCAACCTCTGCCTGCCAGGTTCAAGTGATTCTCCTGCCTCAGCCTCCAATTAGCTGGGATTACAGGCACACACCATGCCCAGCTAATTTTTGTATTTTTAGTGCAGACAGGGTTTCACCATGTTGGCCAGGCTGGTCTCAAACTCCTGACCTCAGATGATCCACTGGCCTTAGCTTCCCAAAGTTCTAGGATTACAGGCATTAGCCACTGCACCTGGCCTTTTTTTATTTTTATATTTTAAAAACTGGATTCTGCTGTGTTGCCTAGGCTAGAGTGCAGTGGCACAATCACAGCTCACTGAAGCCTCTACCTACTGGGCTCACACAATCTCACCTCAGCCTCCCAAGTAGCTAGGTTTACAGACATGCACCACCATGCCTTGCTAATTAAAAACAAAACAAAACAAAACAAAAACTAGGCTGGGCACAGTGGCTCACACCTGTAATCCCAGCACTTTGAGAGGCCAAGGCTGATGGATCTTGAGGTCAATTTGAGTCCAGCCTGGCTAACATAGTGAAACCCTATCTCTACTAAAAATAAAAAAATTAGCTAGGTGTGGTGTGGTGGTGGGCACCTGTAATCCCAGCTACTTGGGAGGTCGAGGCAAGAGAACTGGTTGAACCTGGGAGGTGGAGGTTGCAATGAGCTGAGATCGCACCATTGCACTCCAGCCTGGGCGACAGTGTGAGACTTGGTTCCAAAAAAGAAGAATTAAAAAAAAAGCTGTTGAGATATGGTCTCACTGTGTTGCCCAGGCTAGCCTCAAACTCCTGAGCTCAAGTGATCCTCTTCCCTCAGCCTCCCAAAGTGCTGGAATTATAGGCCTGAGCCACCATGCCCAGCTGAAACGGAATTTTTAAATAAATCTTTTATTTCAGAATAATTTTAGACTCACAGAGAATTTGCAAAGATAGTACAGAACATTCCTGTATGCCCCACACCCAGCTTCCCCTGATGTTGACATCTTACATAACTGTGGTACATTTGTCAAAACGAAGAGATTAACACGGGTACATGGTTATTTACTAAACTGTAGACTTGATTCCGATTTCACCAGTTTTTCCACTCATGTCCTTTTTTTCCCCCAGTTCTAGGATCCAATCCAGGATACATTTAGTAAAACAGAATTTTTACTGTGATAAATTTGTATCCTTAGAGACACACACATACACAGATTGATGCCTAGTTCCAGAAGTGCCTCCCTTCCCGGGACCTTCCCCTAAAAACCACTCCTAAACAAATAAATGAGCAACCACAAAGAAGGTGCGCTTCAGGCCCAGGCTGCTGATGTGCAAATGACAGAGGTAGTTCAGCCTCTGGAGCCCAGGATGGTGGCCTTCAAATTAGTTACACGAAGCTCCACGTCTAGGCTATGGCACCTTGTCGGGGTTACCTTGGCCGGCTTTGAGCCCAGCACCATTGCCTGGGACATCTGGGGGTTGGGGTGTAGGGGTTTGTGTGTGTGTGCGTGTGTGTGTGTGTGCATGTGTGCGTGCGTGCGCGTGTGTGTGTACACACGTGCATGGACCCTGGATGTCCATCACCCTGTCCAACTTTGGGGCTGGTGGACCAGCCCTGTTTGATGTTCCACCTGGCAACTCCACAACTGGGGCACAGACACAGCAGGGATCAGTGGGGCCTGGGCCTCATCAACACACTCCCCTCAACACAGACCAGGGAGAACTGGAGCTCCAGGTGTGGGGAGCCCACACGGCTCTGGTCCTTGTAGATACCTGAGGCAGGGCTGCTACTGTCCACCTCACCGCTGAGCAGCTACCCTCGTGCAGCTGCCCCCTTTAAACTCCATCTTTAATCTCATCTTCTATGGTCCTATGGCCTTCCTGGCCGGGTGGGTCACAGGTGCCTCTCCAGGTTTGTTTTGTGGCCTGGCTGGGACAGTGGGAGGGACCTGGACTTCTAGTGCCTGGGAGACCAGCCCGAGGAAGCTGCTGAGGAAGGGATTCTGAGGCTGGGGAGGGGGCGTGGCAGTGGCATACATGTGACTGGGGAAGGGAGTCAATGACCTGACAAGGCCTGTGTGGCTGACTGAATAACGCCCCCTGCCGCCCACAGAGATGTCCACATCCTAATCCCTGGAAACTTGGAATGTGACTTTATATAGCAAAAGGAACTTTGCAGATAGGATTCACTTATTCTTGAGATGGGGAGATTATTCTGGATTATTCTGGTGGGACATAAATGTAATCAAAGGGTCTTTACAAGAAGGAAGCAGAGAGAGATTTGATACAGAAAAAGAAGGCCTTGTGACCACTGACGGGAGATCCTGGGCTGCGGGCTTTGAGTGGAGGGAGGGGTTGCCAGCCAGGGAATGCAGGTCTAGAGCCGGGGAAGGCAAGGAAGTTTCCCTTAGTAGCAGAAATGCAGCTCTGCAGACACGTTGGCTTTAGCTAGTGAATCAGACTTAGGACTTCTGCCCTTTGGGATTGTAGAGAACAAATGTGTGTGGTTTTAAGTCACCAAGTTTGTGGCCATTTGTTATAGCAGCAGCAGAAAACAAACACAGCCTGGCTATTCTTGCTGTGCTTGCATACACACCTGAGAAGCAGGTGCTGATGAGGTGAGTGAAGAAGGAAGTGCTGTGTCTTTTTTTTTTTTTCTAATTGGGATGGAGTTTTGCTCTGTTGTCCAGGCTGGAGTGCAACGGTGTGATCTTGGCTCACTGCAACCTCGGCCTCCCAGGTTCAAGTGATTCTCCTGCCTCAGCCTCCCAAGTAGCTGCAATTACAGGTGCCTGCCACCACAACTGGTTAATTTTTTTTTTTTTTTGTACTTTTAGTAGAGACAGAATTTCACCATGTTGGCCAGTCTGGTCTCAAACTCCTGACCTCAAGTGATCTGCCTGCCTTGGCCTCCCAAAGTGCTGGGATTATAAGGGTGAGCCACCACGCCTGGCAGGAGTGCTTCTGTGGTCAACTTTGGGCCTGCCAATGCATCCTAGGATTCCTGAGGTACATAGTGGCCCAAAGTACCACAGATCTTTCTGGACAGACTAGGCGAAAAATGTAAAGAAAAAAGAAGATGAAAAAGAGGTCCCATTTGTCATTCCCCCTTTAAGTCCTCTCTTTGGTCAATCCCAACATCTGGTGGCTCAAGGAAAATGACAGAGGAATATTGGTATCCGTAAGCTGGGCTACCCCTGTTGTCACAGCCTTTTCTGAGACTGCAAAACCCTCCATCCCACCCAGGAATGGGAGGATCACATCTTCAACGTCTGAGAGGATTGCGTCTCTCCAAATCCCCAGGGGAAGGACAGATTTTCTCTCTAGAGAGGTTGGAAAGGCAGTGTTACCATGACGAACCTCCAGTCCCGCCAGCGGCCCCACAGGGACCTGGGCCATTTCCCAAGAATTACTATCTGTGGGCAGGAGGGTAAACACCCAGGCCCTTCATGGTCTATTGAACATAAGACTGAGCTCCCTGGTGTCTTAGGAATCCTCAGTGCCATCTGGGTCCTTCCATTCATGGTCAAGTAGTGGCCAGCCTTCCAATAACTGGTCCTACAGAAGCACCCGTGGAGCGCTGCCCGCGCTCTATGGACATCTCCAGAGTCTCAGAGTCCCCAGTCGGGGTAGGCCTCCTGAGGGCCAGGCACATCCCCAAAGATTGGGAGCCAGATACCCACTATCCAGACACCAGAGGTCAGAGCGCTATCAGTGCTGAGGAACTGAGCTCTTGTCATCATCAGGGACCCCCAGGACAAGCGCCATCATTTCCACCACATCTCCATTCATTTCCTCTTTCTGTTGGTTCCGGGCACCTGATGGCCCATGGGAAATGACTGTGAGGAGCTGGGAGTGAGTGACAGGCTGTGTTCTTGCCTGTTGCCACCTCCATTGCCAAGACTTTGCAAAACAAATCCCGCGAGGACCTGGGGAACTGACCAGCGTCAGTGACATAGTCAAGGCCACCTTTTCTGTATCACCCACTAGGAGCATCAAGAGTTCAGTTTGCCCTCCCAGGACAGGAAATCCCCCGCTGTACAACACATACAGACTGAGCATCAGCCACGGGCCGGATGGCATTCTGGGAGCTGGGGCTCAATAGAGACAGGACAGAGCCACTGCCCTCGAGAAATTCACGTCATGGAAGTGGGTGGACAATAAACGACTAAGCAGGAAATGCATCGTCTGTACCGATTAGTGATAAAGAGGACGTCCAGGGAGCGATGCGGTCAGGAGTGAGTGGGGCGGCTGTGCCGGGCGAGCGCAGCCTCCCCAGAGGTGGCATTTAGCGGAGGCGTTGACAAAGAGAGACATCACAGCATGACTGCTCTTCTCAAGGAGTCATAGGCAGGGACACCAGGACCTGACCAGGTCCAGCCAGCGGCCCAACCCAGGGACTGCAGCCTCCTGCTTTTCATGGATGTTGAACTTGGAGCCCGAATCATGGGCTTCTGCCTACAACTTCTGGGAAGTTGTGAGAAATGCAAATTCTTTTTTTTTTTTTTTTTTTAATTTTTTAATAGATGGTGCTACTGTGTTGCCCAGGCTAGCCTTGAACACCAGGGCTCAAGCAATCCTCCCACCCCAGCCTCCCAAGTAGTTGGGACAACTGGCTCATGCTATTGTGCCTGTCAAAAAATGCAAATTCTTGGGCCCTGTCAAATTCCACGGACCTGCTGACTCTGTAACTCTGAGGCTGGGGGCCCAGCAGTCAGTTTTACCGAGCCCTGAGATGATTCTGATGCATGCAAATGTTTAAAGATTTGGAGAAGCCTTGGAGTAGAGCTCAATCTGCCCCACTACTTTGTTCAAGATGCAGGAAGCTCCTCCCCGTTCTGCAAGACCGCCCTGACTACGCTGGTGGTCTCACTTATACTAGTAGCTGCTGGCGGGACTTCGGCCTTGGAAACTGGGACCCCGGAGGAGGGTGGTTGATGCTGTCGGCCGGGAGTGAGGGTGGCAGAGCTCCTTCTCCCACAGCCTTTTCTCTCTGCCCACAGTTCCTGCTGATGGAGCAGGGAGGGTGAGCAGCTAAGCATGCCCTTCTAACTTGGTCTAAACCATTCAAAGCTGTTCTTTGGGCCTGGAAAAACGGCCCGTAGGTCTCAGTGAACCTTCCCTTGGTGCCAGTGGGTTTGCAGCCCACTCATTTCCCTGGCTCTTATACTTCACTACCCTGTCTCCCTGCCCCCGGGGCCCATTAGCTGTGATCTACCTCAGGCTGTGGCTTGGCCAGCACTCTTCCTCTGTCACACATCCTTGCAATGAACTATGCCATCAGTGGGCACTTAGAAGGTAAGTCTTGTTCCTCCTTGTTCATTCTGAAATGTAAGAAGACATTCCTAATTGGCATAACGTAGTATAAAGGCTGACGATATATTTTGACACGATTCCCAAGTCATGAAACTCCACGATGAACTTTGGCAGCCTTCTGGGCCTTCCATCTCAGGGCCATCCGCTCTGCTCTTGGCCAGCCCACTGCCTGGCTCATGCCTATAACAAGCACGCGTGCCAGGTGCACGAAGACCGAGGGATACGAAGTCAGCTACTGGACCAGCTGTCTCCTGACAGTGGAAACTGCCTAACATTTGTCAAGACAGCAAATTCAAAAGCTGTAAGATTCATCTGTTTGCTAGGCCCACACAATCATGTCAAATTCTGCCTCCTCCTTCAAAAATTTTAATCATGCCAAAGCCACACACATGCACACACATGCATATGTAGACACACATCACAAATACAGCTCACACATGCGGAGTTTCTGCTCCTGTCCTCTCCTCCCAGAGGGACCAGCGCTTCTTGTCAAATCATTCCATGAAACAAACAAATCATTCCCTGCCTCCCGAACAGATCCTCCTGGCCTGACCCTGGTATCAGTCACCTCCCAGAAATGGCCTGCAATTCCCACCAGGAGAGACCCTCTTCTGCATGGGATACCTGGGGTGGGAGGTGACGGTGGGAGGGAATCTGAGGTCCAGAAGGCCCCTGCTAAAAGCATGTGGGGCTTGGGAAAGGAGAGACTTTGGAGCATTTCCAGGGTAGTTGCCATGGAAGGCTCAGAGCCCGCCTGGTGGGGAGAGCAGGCATGCTGGTCTGTTAAACCCAGCGGTGCTAATGGGGAGAGACTGCCCCGCCCAGGAGAGACCCTTTCTCTGCGCAGCTGAAATGAACTGGCTTCAACATGGCTGCACAAGACTAACAAACTGGATTCTTGGAGTTAAGGCCGCAGGTGGTAGCAGCAAGACATGAAACATTAGCTCTTCAGAGGCGGATGTGACCTTGAAGTCTGTTAAGTCTGACCTACTCATTTGGCAGGAATGAAAAGGGATCCCGGACAAGGACTTCCTCCAAACCACACAGCTGATTAGAGGGAGTGCCAGGAGCGCGACTGCTTTTCTGATCTCAGAGGAACCTTCCCACATCTGTTCTGGGCACCTCCTTCGTTTCTGTCTGAACATCCAAGAAATACAAAAGGGCTTCCAGGTTCTGGGATGTGGAATCCTGCTTGGCCTGTCTCTGGAGCCTGTGGCCTGAGCCTCTGGGCACTGTGCCGCCTGCCCTGCCCTTCCCTCCTCTCCTCCTCAGATTCGAGGGGGAGAAGGCAGCTCAGGCTGCCAGCTCTGGCCTGTGGACTCGCCAGCCTGAAGCAAAAGCATGTCAAGCTGAGCTATAGGCTTCATCCTCCCTTGTGGACAGCCTAGCAGTGAGCAATTTGCGCCAAGGCAGGAATTGCGGGAGAGCTCAGTCTCTAAGGCCCTGTGTCTGCATCGTGAGAATTCGGTGCCGGGGCCACTCAGTCATCCACATCTCACGCCCAGTGAGTGAAGAAGGAAGGAAGGAAGGAATCCAGTATGTAAATGTGCTGCTAGGGGAAGAGGTGAGAAAGCTGACTGTACTTTTGGCAAGGTATGGCTTTTTCAAGTTCCATTTTTGTACTGTTTTTAGAAGACGGCTTCAAAGTAATACATGCCAAACATTTGGAAGTAGAAAGAACTAGGGGGAAAAAATCACCTGTAATTTTACTAAACAGAGGCACATTTTCTTCTGGTCTTATCTGTGAATTTTCTTTTTTCTCCAAAACTGAGATCATGCTGCACATTTTTTAAAACTCCATTTTGCCGATGAACCTGCTGCAGAATTGATCATGCTTTTGATCCCCCCAACTTAACATTATATCACAAGCATTTCCTTCAGGTTATTCTTTATCAAAAGATAATACGTCAAAGAGACATGTTGTGAATTACTTAAGCATTCCTTTAGTATTAGAAACAGAAGTTACTTCTGTGTTCTTTGCTGTAAATAACACTGAGATGAACATCTTTGTGAGTAAATCTTGACCCTTATCTGTGATTATTTCTGTGAACTGACTCCTCTAAAAGGAATTACTGAGTCAAAGATGAATATTTGATATCTCTTGAAATGTGCTGCTTGCAAATGTAAAGAAAAACTTCCGATTGTGATTTGAATTGCCTGAAATGGCTTTCCTGTTTTATACTTTTAAACAATCGCGTTCTCAGAAAAATTGACTAAATAATGCATTTGTTCTTTAATTCACAGATTGTGGTCCCTGATTTCTCCCTGATGTTGTTTATAATCTAGTATAAGACCAGAGGTAGAGACACACACAAAAAGTTCTAGAATCGCAGAGGTCAGAGGGTCCTGGATCTTACCTGGCCGAGCTTCATTCCTCTGACAAGCATTGAAACAGAGGCCTGGGGAAGCTGGGTGGCTTGCTCAGAGTCCCACAGTCCTGGCCAGGATGGCATCAGACCCTGCAGGGCTGCCCCACTACTCCCTGGACCAGAAACGCAAAGGTTCCAGAGAAAGATCACAGCGACTGTCACTTCCTTTCTTTTTCCTTCACACTCAAAAGGCGTTGGTTGAACAATCAGGCCCCTTGTTCTGCCCAAGGAAGCCCTAGGTCAGGAGATGCCCAGAAAGTGGTTGTTGTGCAAGCCACGTCTCTTCCACATGTGGAGCATTTTCTTTCTTTCTGGATCTTTCAGTGATATTCCAAGTGTGGTCTTATAATATCTATAATATCAGGGCCATATGGTTTTCAATGAGGACCTAACTTGTAATGCACTAACAACTTATGCCTTTTTTCTTCATTATTCCAATCAGAAATCAAGTATTGAAAATCCATGACGTGTTATGTACTGTGCTAAGGGAATAAGACAAACGTGAGCTTTGGGTGGGCATAGTGGTTCATGCCTGTAATTGCAACACTTTAGGAGGCTGAGGCCGGAGGATCACTTGAGCCCAGGAGTTTGAGACCAGCCTAGGCAACATAGTGAGGCACCATCTCTACCAAAAAATTTAAAAATTAGCCAGTCATGGTGGCATGTGCCTATAGGCCTAGTGACTTGGGAGGCTTAATGGTGAAGACCACTTGATCCCTGGAGCAAGGCTGCAGCGAGCTGTGACCATGCCACTGCACTCCAGCTTGGTTGACAGAGTGAGACTCTGTCTCAAAAAACCAAAAAGAACGTTTACTGAGAGCTGCCTGTGTACCAGGCATAGTTCTAAACCATTTACAAGTGTTTATTGTTGAATCCTTACAACAATCTGTTAAGACAGGTCACTATTATCACCCTCATTTCACAAAGAAAGAGACTAAGGCAGAGAAAGATTAAGCCACTTGCCCATGATCTTACAAACTGGCAAGTGACCAAGCCAGAGATCATGCTCTGGAGTCTGCCCTTTTCCCCATCTGGCCACAGGGAACCTAGGAGAGCTCTGGCTGGGGAGGAGTTAGACCCCAGACAGGAATCTCAGCGCGGAGGCGAGGAGTTCCAATACAGAGTATAAGCTCCAGGAAGGCAGGGGGTTTTGTTCCCTGAGGCGTCTCTGGGGTCTAGGACAGTGTCTGGACTCATGGTAGATTCTCAGTCAATATCAGTTGAATCAATGAATGAGTAGACATATGTAAGGTGCCGAGTCAGGCATATTGGAGTCCAGGGTGAGTGTGGGAGGGAGAGGAGAAGGCGAGGAAAGGCAAATGAGCTGTGGGGCTTGAGGAGCTGGGTGTGACCTGCCAGGGAGCTTGCATTTCATCCCAGGGCGGGGGACAACACAGGCAATGTCACCTGGAGAAGTGGCAGACTCAGATTTGCATTGTAGAAAGAGAGACCTGGTAGGCATGAAGGGACAGAGTCAGAGACGAGAGTGGGGTGTCCTGGAGGAGGAGGTGGGAGGGGGACCAGCTAGCAAAGGCCCTCTCGAAATAGTCCAGGCAACAAAGAAGGCTGGGACCATGGGGCTGCAGCCAAGGGGGTGGATTCCAGAGAGCTCTAGAACTTGATGGTCCATCAGATGTGGGCGGTGAGAGAGGGGTGGGGAAGAGGGTGTCGGTGGTTTCTGGCTTGGGAGAAGCCAGTTTGGTGACAGCAATCTACATAGGCGATGTGTGTGGAAGAACAGGTTTTCAGTGTAAAGTTAGAAAACTCAGATCAGACAGCTTTTAAGTGCCTGTAGGGTGTCCACACAGGCAGCAGGATCTGAAGGAGGTCAGGACTGGAAGTGCAGATTTGGAAGCCGCAAGTGAGGAAAATGCTCCGGGGGAGTATGGAGGGAGCAAAAGCCTGGGAAGGAGGGGGCTCATCAGAGTGGGGAGGGAGGGGCTCAGGGAGGAAGCTGCGGAGCTTGGGGAAGCCACAGGAAGGATTTTGGGACGGAGGGAGAGGCCCACAGGGTCGCTGGCTGCAGCGAGGTCATGATGGTGATGAGCCTGGGAGAAGGAGCAGCTGGAAAAGGTTTCGGTGGGAGGGTTGGGGGTGGGGACAAAGCTGGTGTAGGAGGCTGAGTGAGGACAATTTATTCTAAAATCTCCCCAATTTATTCCAAATCACCCAGGGTGATACCCAGACAGGAAGATAGAGCAGGGAGCTGTGGCTTGCAGTCCTGACCACCCAAGGCACTCCCCAGGGGAGATTTTTATGTAATTGGTCTGGGGTGGGGCCTTTCATACATTCAGCCAAGACTGAGAACCTTTGTCAGAGAGGATTTTTTAAGTTTTTATTTCGTAACATGGAAAAATCTTCAGCTTGCTTATAGGATGAGGGGACGGAGTGGGTGGGAAGGAGAGGGAGAAAATCCAGAGATGTAGGGGAGGCTGTGGAGCCGGTCCAGCCATAGGAGGGGAGAACCTGGAGGAGCCTCTGGGAAGGGTGGGATGGAGGCGGGTGTGGACGAGGTGGAAGGCGGCCTGGGAGACCCATCTAGCAGCTGTGGGCAGAATGGTGACGGGCTTTACTGTTTGGTGGCTTCTAGAAGTGAGCTAGCCTATGGAGCATGGGGAGTGCCGTAGGGAAGCGGGGCCACTGGAAAAACGCAGGCTTTGGTGCTGCAGCCAGTGGAGAAGGCAGGGAAAAGGCTGGAAGACTCTGGTCTCCATGCGGGTGGGAAGCCATGGGTTTCGTCCTGGGCTGCGCTGCCTGGCAGGGCAAAAAGAACAAAAAGAATGGCCATGTCATTCTCTGGCCACGTCAGCAGCCCCTTCTGGCTGGATGTGGGGTGAGAAGAAGAAACTGTGAGGGCGTTGAGGGGCATGGGGAGGACAGTTGAGGTTGTGGATGGCGTGTGTGACAGAGAGGAGGGAACAGGAGGTGGTCAGGGCAGGGCTGGGGGTTGGCCAGAGACGAAAGGGGAGGCGATCTCAGCCCAAGGGCTGGAGCGGGGTTGAAGGTTGGAGTGGCTGGCGCTCCCAGGGCTGCAGCTACAATGGGCAGAGTTGGCAGAGGTGCTGGATCCAGGTATGGAGTAGGGAGGACTCCTGCCAGGTTCTCAGGGGTGGGATGGAAATAAGAAAGAGAGTCAGGGAATGGTCAGATTCCAGTCCTGTAAATACCATCAAGGATTTCCCACCTTGTCCTCAGGCAGTAAGCAGCTGTTGGACTGACTCCTCAGGGGAGTCATGGGGCGAATGGGAGGTTTTAGGAAGGTGAACCTGCAAAGTTCTTGCAGTCTGGATTGCAAACTGAGGATCTGGAACTGAAGATTTGGGAGATTAACTGGGTCACAATAGGAATGAGACCAGTGACCTCTGGGTGGGGTGGGATGTGCAGTTTGACAGGTTTACCCACCATGCAGGCCCTGGTGCCCCTCCCCCACCTCCAGCCGGTATACATCAAGCCATCTTTTTGTTCTGTTTTGTCTTGTTTTCTTGAGATGGAGTCTCGCTCTGATGCATAAGCTGGAGGCAGTAGCATGATCTTGGCTAACTGCAACCTCCGACTCCGAGGTTCAAGCAATTCTCCAGCCTCAGCCTCCTGAGTAGCTGGGATTGCCGGCAACTGCTACAATGCCTGGCTATTTTTTGTATTTTTAGTAGGACGCGGTTTCACCATGTTGGCCAGGCTGGTCTCAGACTCCTGACCTAAAGTGATCGCCTGCCTCAGCCTCCCAAAGTGTTGAAGTTATAGGCGTGCGCCACTGCAGCCGGCCTCATCAAGTCATCATTGAGTTCACAATAAAAACCCAGAGGTAGGGGTGAGACCATGCTTCTGTTACAGAAGGAGTTTCCTCTAAATCTCCATGCCACACGCATTTCCAAGGACCCTGAAAATGGTCATCGGAAACTCCTGTGAGCTAGGGACCAGCCCCTTGGGTCTAGATCTAATTATTTCTTTGTGCTGATTCCAATAATGGACTGAGTAAAGGTAACAGTGGGAGCCCAAAAGGCTTCCAGACGGGAGAGGATGCAGGGGAGAGTGTGGGTGAACAGGCCAGAGGCTCTAGGCCCAATGCATTGCAGAGCCCAGCATAGACGTTCCAGCTCATGGCCAGGCATGGTGGCTCATGCCTGTTATCCCAGCACTTTGGGAGGCTGAGGTGGGTGAATCACCTGAGGTCGGGAGTTCAAGACCAGCCTGACCAACATGGAGAAACCCCATCTCCACTAAAAATACAAAAATTAGCTGGGTATGGTGGCACACGCCTGTAGTCCCAACCACTCAAGAGGCTGAGGCAGGAGAATAGCTTGAACCCAGGAGGTGGAGGTTGCAGTGAGCCAACATCACACTATTGCACTCCAGTCTGGCGACAGCGTGAGATTCCATCTAAAAAAAAAAGTTCCAGCTCATTTAACTCAAGGTGTGTAGCACATACAGTGGTTTTGAGATCAAGCAGATGTAAGCTACACTCTCAGGTTGGCCGCTAACTTCCAGGCAAATTAACCTCTCTGGTCTCAGTTTCCCTGCCAGTAAAATAGACATAATAAGGGGAGTTTCCTTGGGGGTTGTCCATGAGGATTGAGCGAGGCAACTCATGTAGAGAGCATAGCGGTGTTTCCCATGTGTTAGCTGGTAGATGGTACTGGCCATTGTCATTAATTCAACACATGTTTATTGGGTGTTGCTATGGACTGAGTTATGTTCCCCCCCACCCCTGAAATTCATATGCTCAAACCCTGACCCCAGTGTGACTGTATTTGGAAATCGGGCTTTTAGGAGGTAATTCAAGTTAAATGAGGTCATAAGGATGGAGTCCTAACCTGACAGGGTTGGTGGCCATATAAAAAGAGGAGCAGAGGGAAAGCCACGGGAGGATCTGTTGAGAAGGCGGCCGCCCTCAAGCCAGGGTGAGAGCCCTCCTCAGAGTGTGACCATGCTGCACTTTGATCTTGGGCTTCCAGCCTCAACTTGTGAAAAATAAATACCTGTGTTGAAGCCATCCAGTCTATGGTATTTAGTTACGGCAGCCTAAGCTGACAGAGACAGGTGCATACGGCCGGACGCTGCTGCAGGGTGCAACGAACAAGACAAAGCTGCATTCTCCTGGAGGTGAAACTCTAAGGAGGGGAGAAGCGAGGTGTACACAAAACAGCGCGAGCTGTGATAGACAAGGCTCCAAGAGAAGAGCAGGCCTGCTGTGCAGGCTGGGGCAGGGGCGGTGGGGTGGCGGATAGAGGTGTGCTCACATGCTGCGAGTGTCAGAGAAAGACACGTGCTTTGGGTATCCTGTAAGGCTGCAATGGTCCAAGGAAGAGGTGATGCTTCTGGGTGAGGGTGGTGGCAGGGATAGTGGCTGGAAGGGCAAGAGGGGGGCAAGAGGGGAGAGGCATTTCAGAGATGTTTCCCCATAGTTCTAGGAGCTGGCCAGGATGCAGCCAGGAAAACCTGGGGCTTCCTGAGACCCAGTCTAGCCAAGTAGGAGGAAGGGGCAGGAGGAAGACTATGCTGCGCGGCAGATTCTGTTGGGAATGAAGCTGGGACTGTGGTAGCCTGGCCAGTGCTGGCGATGGCTGGGCTCAGGGTCTGGCTCAGGGGAGTCTTGCTGAGAGTTGCTGTCCCTAGAACTGGTAAAATCTGACTCTGGGGACAGAGAGCCAGGAGAGGGGTGGTTGCTGGGGCAACAAGGGCCCCGCCGCAGGGGTAGGGTGAGGCTATCACAGCGGCGAGGGTGGGGATTGCAGGCCTGCCTGGTTTCACATACAGATATGGGCTTAACTGCGACAAACCTACCAAGAGGCCATGGGCTTGGCCCTTCCCGTGCAGTCCAAGAGACAGATCCAGACAGCTTCTAGAAAGGGAATGCATTTACGCTTTTTCCTAAAAGTTCAAATGCAAGGGGAGAGCTCATTCTTAAATCAATATTGTGATGAATGTCAAGAATTCCTTTGACATAAAAGTCCCCAGGGCTTGTTAAAACCTGTTTCCTAAGTAGGATTTTCATCCATGTTACTTTTTTAAAGTAGGACACTCCAGAATTGCCCCTCTGAGTTTAAGAAAATATTAAGCCCCAGCTATCATCAACAGGAGGTATGTAAATTGTTGCAACCACTTTGGAAGACAATATAGCATAACTAATCCAAACTAAAAATGCATATAGCCGTTGAACACTAGTTGCTCTTCTAGGGATTTTTCTTGCAGACAGACTAACTAAAAAAGAACCTTTGGGAGGCTGAGGAGGGTGGATCACCTCAGGTTAGGAGTTTGAGACCAGCCTGGCCAACATGGTGAAACCCTGTCTCTACTAAAAATACAAAAAATAACCAGGCATGGCGGTGGGCACCTGTGATCTCAGCTACTCAAGAGGCTGAGGAGTGAGAATCGCTTGAACCTGGGAGGCGGAGGTTGCAGTGAACTGAGATTGTGTCACGGCACTCCAGCCTGGGCAACAGAGCCAGACTCCATCTCAAAAACAAAAACAAACCAAAAAAAAAAAACCCTAGAATCTAAGTTTCCAGGGATAGGAGACTAGTAAAAACACTGTTATGATATAAAATAGTAGATATCTTTAAAAGAATGTGGTAGATATAAACAAGCTCCATGAAATGTCCAGCAATACTAGGTGAAAAATGAAAGGCACATAATAGAGTATTTTTAAAAGGGGGTCTTGCAGAAATAGGGTTGTATATGCACAGAAAACACTGAAAGACTATGCAAGACATTGGCCCTGGAGAAATGGATCTAGGGTCTGGGCTGGCAGGAAAACTTACTTTTCATCGTAAACCCTTTTGAGCAAGTTAAATAACATGTTGCTCTGTATACATGTTACTTTTCAATTAAAAAAAAAAGATTAAGGAGAGAAAAATTGGTCTCTTTCTTAGGAATCTGAGAGGAATGATGGGGGAAGAGTCTCCCAGGTGTTATATCTAAATTTTCGGTACCGCAAAAGAAGTAGCACTTGAATATAAATTTCCTCAGCAAGCCAATTTACTTCTATAGAAGGATGCAGCTCACAGATGGAACAATGGTGAGCACACACCTGGACAGGGGAGGGAAAGGGGTTCTTATTTCTGATGGAGGTTGCCCCTACTGCTGTGTCATTCCCCTATTGGCTAGGGTTAGGTTGCACAGTCTAGGCTAATTCTGATTGGCTATTTTAAAGAGAGCAGGGGTACGAGCTGGAGTGGTATGGTGGGTAGTTCAGTGGGAAGGACGGTTATGGGGACAGGTCAGAGCAGGTAACCAGGGATCAAAGCAAGTGATCGGAGCAGGTGACCAGAGCAGGTGACCTGGGGATGAGTCAGGCTGGAAAAGGGGACTGGAGCTGGTGACTGGGATGAGTCAGGACAGAGCAGGGCATCAGGAGAACAGATGTAAACTACTGATTAGAACTGGTGGAAAAGTTAGTTTACTGAAACTACAAGGAATTTAAACTTTAAAATGGAGGACAAAAATACTGAACATACTGACATAGTGATTCTTTGAAGAGAGACTTGGAGTTCACTATATCTAACACAGGATATAACCGGCCATTCACCCAAAACCCAACTCTTCCAGCAGGATTTTACACACATTACCTCAAGTTGGAGTTCTCCTTTTATTTATTTAGTTTTTATTATGACAAAAGTAGTATGTGGTCAGTAAAGGTAAACTAGAAAAGTAGATGGAAGAAAAAAAATTGCTCATGGATATGCTGCCTAACTCAGTCATCTTCACTTCCAGTGTCTTTCCAGGATAGAGGTTTTTCCATAGTTGGAATCATATTCCCACTTGGTTTCTTGATTTGTTTGTTTGTTTTTTGAGATGGAGTCTCTCTCTGTCACCCAGGCTGGAGTGCAGTGGTGTGATCTTAGCTCACTGCAACCTCCGCCTCCCGGGTTCAAGCGATTCTCCTTCCTCAGCCTCCCAAGTAGCTGGGACTATGGGTGTCAGTCACCACACCTGGCTAATTTTTGGATTTTTAGTAGAAATGGGGTTTTGCTATGTTGGCCAGGCTGGTCTTGAACTCCTGATCTCAGGTGATCTGTTCACCTCAGCTTCCCAAAGTGCTGGGATTACAGGCGTGAGCCAGCGCGCCTGGCCTTCATTTGTTTTTTCACTAACATTGCATTACGAATATTTTCCTCTGTCCTTAAGAATCTTGACAAGAGACACATGTTGGCTTTTCAGACATGGTTTCCTCTTACCCAGTTCTTCCCAAAGTCAATCCTGATTTTCTTTGTTTTTGTTCAAGCCCATTTGATTTTCTGGCATCTTCAGTGAAAGAGGAAATGCCCACTGCCAGGCCTTTAGTATTCACAGATGTCCTTGAGCACAATTATGGACTCCATAGACCCTTGAACCCCTTGGGAATCGCCCTTGTGCCTGACAGTGGTGTTCCTGGCTCTGGTCCCTGGTGAAGAGGGGTGGGGAAAGGTTGTGGGGTTGGGCGGGGGGCAGAGTGCAGCACCACCTCCTGGCCGGGAGTCACAAAGTGCAGGTAAAGAGTTCTCTTCTAGAATGGATTTTGTTAAACCAGTGGCCAAAGGTCAATGATGCCAGCTGTCCACTGGAGCCCGCAGAAGCTCTGCCCTGCAGGCGCTGGTCAGGGGGCCACCTAGGAGACCCACCTCGTCGTGAGCACCTATCTGGTGCCAGGAATGTTACATAACTTCATGGACAGTCTTCCACAGAGTGTCACTATCCCTTTACAGAGATGCAAACCTATCCGGAGATGCTAAATATTCATGGTAAAGCTGAGATTTGGACCCCAATCTTGTTCCTGTGTGTCTAATTCAGAGTCTGACTTACAGCAATAAAATGGAGCTATCACAGGCACAGAACAGGGAATGGGGTGGAGGGTGCTGTGATTTGAGATCTCACCTTCCCATTGCTGGGGATGCACCAGTTCCCAGGAAGCCGTGGGGCCACGCAGACGTGGCTCTGGCAAGGTCAGTCAGAAACTCAGAGGACTGAGGCAACTAGCAGCTCTGCAAATCTGAATGAAGTGTGTGCTCGCAGGGGCCTGGGTGGACCTGCAGGGGTCGAGATGCCAGCAGCAGAAGTGGAACTGGAAATGGAAAATGGAAAGGCAGGCCAGTGGAGCCTGATATCTTGACTGAGCTCCAAAAATAACTGTGGAGACAGAGGAATGGACCGAGAGAGAGAGAGAGAGAGAGAGAGAGAGAGAGAGAAGGCTGGATGGGGAGAGAGAGAGCTGGATGGGAAGAAATCCTTTCCTGGCGGGTGATCAGAGAGCATGATCTGCTAGGTTTGGGAGTGTTCCAGCTCCGCCAGCATCTCCAGTGGGATGGTCTCCCTTCATCCTAGTCAAGGGCTGGGACTTGCCTTCCTCTCTCACCATCTCAGTAAGTGACCTTGGTCTTTGACTTGGGAGGGCCCAATGTGGGCAGGGTAAATTCTCAGGACAGAGGAGAGCATTCATCCTTCTTAACAAGCTGTGAACAAGGTGCTGGCTCCTGCTTTTGACTGGTTTTCTGGTCTTCCCCAGTGACAGAAAGCAGGATCCCGGGGCTGACCCAACTGCCCTGGGCTCCTTGGAAAGGGAACAGTGGTGCTTGATCCCAGGAGGCTCCCTGTGAGTGACTGCTCCCTTCTCCAGCCAAGCATGTCCTATTACCAGGTCTGAGGGTGAGGGAAGTTCACTACTGATTATGCCAGCCAGTGAGCAACTTTCTAACTTCACAGTCTAGTATTTGCCCTTCTATTAATCAGGGTTCTTCAGAGAAGCAGATAGATAGATAGATAGATAGATAGATAATTAGATAGATAGATAGATAGATAGATAGATAGATAGATAGATAGATAGATAGATAGATAGATGGCTACATAGATGGACGGATAGATAGATAGCTACATAGATGGATGGATGGATAGACCGATCAATCAAGCAATCAATTGATAGATGATACATAGGCAGATGGCTAAATAGATAGATGGATGGATAGGTAGATAGATGGATGGCTGCACAGATGGATGGATGGATAGATAGACAGATGGATGCTGCATAGATGGATGGATAGACAGACAGAGACAGACAGATAGGTACACAGAGAGATAAATAGATAGACAGATAGAATAGATAGGGAATTGGCTCATTGGATGGTGGAGGCTAGCAAGTCCGAAGTCTGTAGAGTGGCTGGCAGACTGGAGACCCAGGGAAGAGTTGACACTGCGGCTCGAGTCCGTAGGCAATCTACTAGCAAATTCTGTCTTTGGAGGAAGTCAGTCTTTTTCTATTAAGACCTTCAGCTGATTGGGTGAGGCCCACACACAGGAATTGCTTTACTCAAAGTCTATTGATTTAAATGTTCATGTCAGCTAAAAGATACCTTCAGCGAGACATCTAGAATAATGTTGACCAAATATCTGGGTCCTGGGGCCCAGCCAAGTTGGCATAAAATTAACCATCACTGTTCCCTTTGCTTTCAGCACTTGGTGAGTGAGCACTTTCACTCTCTGCACCCCAAGCAGTGAGTGATATCTATCTATCTACCCAGGCTGGCTGGGAGTGGGAGCCCTGGGGCGTACTAAAGCGCTTTGATGAACACAGGAGGGGAAGGGAAGTACAGTGACAAATGCTTGATATATTGTATATCTACTAACATTGTACAGTATATATAGAGTATATATAATGTATAATATATACATATATACACAATATGTATAATGTAATGTACACATATATATGTATATATAGTATATATTGACCTCTGCCTCCCCTCTCCTGGCCCAGCCCCTTCTCAGACCATCCATTCTGTTTCTTGTACATGCTGGAAGGACCCCTGGACAAGAAATGTGGTGGTGTTTCCATGGTCCCTCTCTCCCAGCCTACCCTGTCCTGAGACTGAACCCTCCCTGGGACCTGCCCCCACTCGAGGCTTCCAAAGCAGAATCATTCCTATGCCGTGGTCCCGCCACGTCAGCTCTCCTGCTCAATGCTGAGGCCTGTCTGTTCTTCCTGGAGCTTCTAGAGCTGACTGAGTGCCCAAGACCAGGTGCCTGCCGGACCACCCTGATGCTTCTCACTGCCCTGTTTTCTCAGAAATTGTTCAAGTCCCCTGATGGGGCCTGGGGCTTGCCAGGACTGGTAATGTCTTTGGACAGGTGTCCCAGTCTGGACCTAGGCTCACATGAGTGAGTCCTCACTCCACTTCTTCCCCTCAGCTGCTTTCTAAGCCTCTGCCCCCATGGGTGAGGTTGACCAGATGCTCCAAGGAATGCATTGACTCACACCTATGCAATCGTTCTGGGGCCCTATGGCTGGGTGTGGCTCCTGGGCACATCCTGGGGAGCAGCTCCATCCTTCGAATGACTCTGAGCATTGAGGACAGCAAGGATAGTGGCAGGTGGCTTGGGCCCTCCTCACCCCTGCCAGCAGTAGCTGGCAGTCCCTCATCCCTTCTGGGAGGGTCCTATCCAGCTCAGGCAGCCGCCTCCTCCAGTGCTTTCGAGAACATTGCCCTATGACACCCAAACACCCGTGGGCTCTTCCCATCAGCCTCGTCTCCCACCCCCTCCACGGGGTGATGCTGAGCTCTCCACATGGATCCTGCCGTGCCAGATGCGGGCGGACATCCCTGGAGAGAGGGACTGCTCTTGTGTGTGGAGGACAGGGGTGCGGTCATCATCAAGCAGGATTCCAAGGTAGGAATGCAGTGATTATGGCCTAACACATTCAAGAGAATATGGCTCGAAGTTGCGTGGTTCTACATTTACGCTATAAAATTTGGAACAGTACCTTTTTTTTTTTTTGAGATGGAGTCTCACTCTGTCACCCAGGCTGAAGTGTAATGGCATGATCTCTGCTCACTGCAACTTCTGCCTCCTGGGTTCAAGTGATTCTCCTGCCTCAGCCTCAGGAGTAGCTGGGACTACAGGCATGAGCCACCACGCCAGGCTAATTCTTGTATTTTTAGTAGAGACGGGATTTCACCATGTTGGCCAGGCTGGTCTCGAACTCCTAACCTCAGGTGATCTGCCTGCCTTGGCCTCCCAAAGTGCTGGGATTACAGGCATGAGCCACTGTGCCCGGCCTGGAACAGTAAATTTAACATGACAAGAAGATGACTGACGGTGAACATTTTCTTGCATGCTCTGGGCAGGACATGTATTGTGGTTATTTACAAAGCAAAGAAGCAGCCCTGGAAGAAAATCACTGGACGCCGAAGTCTTGGGCTGCACAAGAATGGAGTGACATCACCAGTAATGAGGCCGCCAGTAGGAGATAATGGGATCAGCGAAATGCAGGGGCCAGAAGGTTTATGGTGTCTCCCTACAAGCAGCGGAGGCATTGTGAGTAATACCTTCATCTCTCCGTGCAAGATCCCAAATCAGTCAGGAATGGTGCATTTGACAAAACAGGCACAAGGAAGTGAGGAGGTGATTACTGGACTTGCATAGGAAGAAAAGATGGGGGCATCATGAGGACTCTTCAGGTGCACTGATAGGACATTGAGCATGCACGTAATTACTGCCTCTCTAGCCATTATTATTATTATTATTATTATTGTTATTATTATTATTTTGAGACAGAGTCTTGCTCAGCTGCCCAGGCTGGAATGCAGTTGCATGATCTTGGCTCACTGCAACCTCCACCTCCCAGGTTCAAGCAATTTTCCTGCCTCAGGCTCCTGAGTAGCCGTGATTACAGGTGCCCACCATCACACGCTGCTGTTTTTTAAAATTATTATTTTTAGTAGAGATGGAGTTTCACCATGTTGGCCAGGCTGGTCTTGGACTCCTGACCTCAGGTGATCCACCCGCCTCAGTTTCCCAAAGTGCTGGGATTACTGGCATGAGCCACTGCCCTTGGCCACTCTCTTGCCATTATTTGAAGTCTTTATTGATAAGTCACTGTCCCTCACAGGAGTTTGTGAATTTTGCAATATGTTTAAATTATTTATATGGACTGCAGCCCTACAAAAAGATCCACCCCCAAAAAGGGCAGCCCTGATCTAGATATTGGGATTTCCTGAATGTGGGGGGCAGAAGGGTGGGAGACAAGGCAGCTGACCATGCTGGATGGATCAGGCCATTGGGTGGGAGAGGAAGCAAAGATGGGGTGGGCCTTAAAAATTAGGGAAGCATGCCCATGTGGTGTGTGTGCCAGGGATCTCACTGGGTGGAATGGCAAGGGTGGTGGGAAGAGAGGTGTGAGAGATAGGGGGCTGAGGACATGGCTGAAGCTTTCTAAGTAGAGCAGTCTTGGCATGGTAGGGGTCTCCAGAGATGAGTGGGTGGAAGCGTGAAGAGACTAGTATTGTGCATGGATCCTCCTGGTGGTGTGGTTCGGGGCTTCATGGATGTTAGTGGAGGTCAGCAGGGAAGCGAGAAGGTGCAATGGGAGCATAGGAGATGACTCCAGAAGGAGGGGGTGGACAGGCATGGAGCAAAGTTGCGGGTGTGGAATGAGAGGCGTTCATGCCAGGCTGCTGCAGAGGTGGCGTGCTCTGGGAGGCCCCATCACCACTGTATCCCCACGCCTGGCTCCGGGCCTGGCCAGAGGTTCTTGAGTGGGAGTGCTTTGTCTGCCCGACAGACTCCCCTGCCATGCGTGCTGATACAGGTGGGAGGTGCTGGGGCCCCTGTTCTGGGATGACCATCAGTGTGACGCATGTCAAGCCCCTTGGCACATGTGAACTCCTTTACGAGCTATGCCCTTCAAGTTAGACAAGAGGAAATGGAGGTCGAGAGAGAAAAGAAACTTGACCAGGCTCCCACAGCTTGAATGTGGTGGTGCCGTCTGGCTGGTGCCCCCTCCTGGAGGGGTCTGTTGTCCTGTCCTGGAGGGCAAGGCCTGGATGTGGGATGTGGGGGGCACGCCTTGTGCAGCAGGTCAACATGTGCCCTTTTGCCCTTGTTGGGCCTGACCCAAGGACGGAAGGCGCCCAGGTCTGGGGGCTGAGGGATGGGTGTCTACCACTGAGCCCTCAGAAATTGCTGGTCCTGGATGGCAGTCCCTGGAGAGGCAGCTCCCTTTTGAGCAGTGGGCCAACGTGGCCATGCCCAGCCTTGGAGGAGGTGCTGTCCGACTGGCCACCTGGACTGCTGAGATGCAGGACTCAAGAGCCAGTGTTGTCCTTGGCCAGGCGGCCAGCCTGCCCTGTGGGGCTGTGGTGATCTCCTCTCCAGGCCTGCTTCCTCAGCCTTCTGGAGACGCCAAGGGAAAAACCCAGCCTGTGTTCCCGCTGTAAACAGTCCACGTCCCCTCCAAGCTCCCTTTGTGTGTCTCCAAGCCAGACTCCAGGGATCGGAGCTGTGCTGCCATGCAGCACCCGCCGGCCCCTGGGAATGAGGGTTCACAGAGTGCGGTCACAGAGCCATCACCTGGACCTCAGAGCCCTTGGCTGGTGGCGCCCAAGGCCTCCCAGCCTCCAGGCAGCTCGGTGTCTCTGACGGGGAGGGGCGGGGCTCGGCTATGCGCCGCCCTCTCAAGTTTGCTCTGTCCTGGGCAGGCCGGAGTCCCAGTTGAAAAGCTGTGCCCCCTTGGGTGTTTTGGGGGTTCCGCGTTGGCCTTGAAAAGCCCTGGGGGAGGGCAGAAGGCTCAGGAGGCCTGTCCAGGGCATGGCATCCCACGTGGTCGTCCTCTGGCCCACCCACACCTGCTAGGCCACGCTTCTTCCTAAGCCGGCCACGACTCTCCTGCGTCTCCGGAGCCAATCATTCTGCCCAGCAGGACTTCAGCTGCCCCCGGACACTTTAGTTGTAAGCTGTGACCTGTTTCAGGGAAGGAGAGAGCCGGCGAGAGAGCGGCGAGAGAGCCGCGGCTGCCGTGGCGGGCCTGGTGGGCGGTGGACGGCCAGAGCGCCCCCCCGCCCCGTCTCTGTCTCTGTCTCTCGCGCGCGCTCGCTTGGTTTCTGTAATGAGGAAGCTCTCCGCAGCTCAGTTTCCTTTCCCTCGCTGAACGCCTGAAACAGGAAGTCAGTCAGTTAAGCTGGTGGCAGCAGCCGAGGCCACCGAGAGGCAACAGGCGGCAGGTTGCAGTGGAGCGGCCTCCGCGCCGCTTGCTGGCGTGTGGGTCCTGGGGGTGCCGGCCGACCCGGCCGAGGAGCCCCGCGCCCGCCATGGTCCCCTGCTGGAACCACGGCAACATCACCCGCTCCAAGGCGGAGGAGCTGCTCTCCAGGACGGGCAAGGACGGGAGCTTCCTCGTGCGTGCCAGCGAGTCCATCTCCCGGGCATACGCCCTCTGCGTGCTGTGAGTACGACCTGTTCCTTCCCCGGGCACAGCGGTGATGGAGGGGCTTCGAGGGGGCCCAGCAGTGGGATGGGTTGTTCTTATGTCACAGGACAGAGTGACCTGACATGCACACTTCCCCACCACCCTGCCACGGACCTTGGCCTTGGAGTTCAGGGACCTGGTCTCGTGGCAGGTTTTGCAGCCTGGGAGCTGTCAGAGCCACTCTGAGGCCTGATCTGACACCCCAGCTTCCCGTGAGCTGTGTGGTGCCTGGGGCTTCCTTGGGGTCAGGGGACCGAGAGAAGGGGGTCTGGCTATTTGAGCCAGGAGGAAGCTCAGGGCTCTGTGGAGGTGGGTGTGTTAGAGCAGCTCAAAGACGCCCAGCTCAGAAACCCGGAGAAGAGCAAAGGTGGCCAGAGGGACCCTTCCTGGAACACCCAGGCTTTGGGCCCCTGGAGGAAGCTGCTGTTTGGCGACCCAAGAATATGGGGTGGGTTTAATCAAGAAAGGACTTTCCGTTCACTCAGAAGCTGCTTTCGGGGGCCTGAGAGCAGAGGAAGTCACCATTACCACCAGCGAGCGACCTCTTCTCTCTCTCCTGAGCACTCGGCTGTGACCACTGCCCACCCCCTACCCCCTCAATTTGGGTCTCTGTCACCATCAACTCCTTCCACTGCCCGGTTGGGGATGTTTCTGAATGTGCCTGCTGTGCTGACAGTGGAGGGACCAGCCACTTGCTGAAAGTTCCTTTCTAGAACCCCCTTCCTGTCCAGTGTCTAGAGGACACCCTTGCCCGGCAGCTCTTGGTCCAATCATAGGAGATCTTGTCCTGCAGCCCTTGTTCTAATCATTTTACTGGGGCCTCGAGCAGGGCCAGAGCGTAGTCAGGGGAAGGGTGTGTCCACCTGGACATCCCAGGTAACATCCCTGGGCTAGCAGAAGTGTTCCCCAGAGCAGCCAGGGCCTTGCCCTTCTCCAGGCAGGAGGGGAAGTGGGCGGTGAGCCCAGACCTGTTTTGAACACTGACTCACAGCTGGGACCCGCTGTGCTAAGCATTTGTTGGCCCATTTCATCCTCACCACAACCTAAAGTGCAGGTCCTGTTAAAAGCCCTACTTCGGGGCGGATCACGAGGTCAAAATATCAAGACCATTTTGGCCAACATGGTGAAACCTCATCTCTAAAAAATAAAAATAAAAAAATAAAAGCCCAACTTTGCAGATGAGGAACCTGAGGACCTGGTAGGTTGAATGACAACAGTCAAAGCCACGGCCATCTGCCCCTGAGGCTGCAGCTGAGACCAGCAGCCTGTGTTGCCCAACCTCTCCTGCCCCCAGTCCAGTGGGGCGTGCATGTAGCCTTGGGGGTTAGAGGCGGAAGCAAGGGGAGCCAGAGTGTGTACAGGGTCAGCTGGGGCACTGGAAAGCAACCCTGCTCACAGCTGGCTGCTGGCCTGTGCTGGCGGCCGCAGCCCCACCTCCGAAGACTGGCTTCCTGTGCCCCCTCTCTCATGCCTCAGGGGAAGGAACGCAGGCCCAGGCCGCCTGGACTTCCCCAATGGGGACCCGCTGCCGCTGGGGCAGGAAGATTCTCTTAGGCATCTGCAAGCCCAGTCTGACTCCACCCCACCCATGTGGATTACCTGGATTTCTCTCCTGGCCCAGTGGGACCTTGTCCTGGCTGCTTGGTGTTGGCTGAGCTGAGGGCATCCGGGATGGCATCTCGTTAACCTTCGCCGCAGCCCTCCGACCAGGGTTCTGTGGGTTGCTCAGGTTACAGACACAGGACGTGGGTCTCTCTGACTCCACACTGTGAGCATCTTAATGTCTAGGGTCAGAGTGAGGCACAGCCAGAGCTGGAGAGGACTTGGAGAAGCTCTGGTACCACAGCCCTGGCTTTCCGGGGGTAGACAGAGCGCAGAGAGCCTGAGGTCTTTGTTCACATGCTGGCCGGGGGCAAACTGCTGGGATCCAGGCCAGGTCCCGTATTCCTTCCTCCACCTCTTCTCTCTGAAGCCTTGTCTGTACTGAGTTACTCTCAGATCCATGACAGGTGAGCAGCGTCTGCTCCTTAGGGAGGGACCTGTGGTGCCCACAGATGTCTGCTATCCTCTTAGCCGAAGCCTGTCAACCTGCCATCCTGAGGCAGCTGGGCTGCAAACGCCAGGAGCCCCACCCCTTGGCCAGACAAGCCCTGGGCTCAGGGTTCCCCTTTCTCCCCTGCTCAGGGCGGGGAGCAGCCCCTGCTGCAAGGCCAGGCTCCACTGGCGGCTGTGGGCCACCCTGTGCCTGCAGACTTGCCACACGCCTGCGAGGCTTCACATGGCCTAAAACTAACTAAAGGAATGATAACAGACTGTCATCTTCCAACACCTCATTTCATGAAAGAAAGCAGCCTTTACACCAAAAAAGGCAGGAAGGGCATTAAAAAAAAAAAAAAAGCCAGTCATTTAAAGCAAAGAGATTGAACTTCTTGAAAAACAAACCCCACCACCGTTAGTTTTCTCTGTTCCTTGCTGAGTGGCCGTGGCCTGACAGAGACAGAAAAGGCAGGCAGTAGACAGTCCCAGGCTGAGGGCTGCGCTGGCAGCCGGGTTTTCTGCAGCTCCAGAGGGAGCAGGCGTTGTCCCCCAGCCCCGGAAGCCTGTCGAGCCTCAGGGACGCTGAGAAGTACAGCTGACGGGCAGGGCCGTGGAGCCACCCTGCTCTAGATGTTACTGTAGAAGGAAGCCACATACTCACTCTCCTGTCCTAGCAAAGTCCATGGGAAAAGTATACACACCCCATGACCCCTCAGATCCCCCAAGTCCCCCAGCCTCATCCTGCCTGAGCCCCAGCAGCACTTCCTCCCAGGCCTCCTCTGGTGGGCAGGGGGACAACATCCGGAGTCTCCACCTGATGCTTTGGGCAGATGTGCTGGGCGCCTTGGGAACTGAGAGCAGCCTCAGCAGGGAGGGGCCTTTGTGCTCAGGAAAGAGGACAGGATTTGACTATGTAAATGGGCCTGGGCGGAGGTTGGACATCAAAAGACAGGGCTGCAATTCAGTGCCACCCACGTGACTTAGGAGTGCTCATTCTGCCCACACCCAGCAAACGCTGCATTTCCTCGAGAGAGGTCAGCCCGTCACCTGCCACTGGGCAGGAAAGCTTTGATCTCACCTCAGCAGCTTGGAAAGCTCTGCTTGGCAGGGAGCCTGGGGCTCCATCTCGGGAAACAGAGTTGTATCGGGAAGACCCCGGCAGAGGGCTGCGTGGTTTGAGTCCAACTCTGCTGTCTTGCAGCCAGGGGCTCTTCTAAGCGGGGCCTATGTCATCCCTACCTGGTCCCCACTCAAATCCCCCGGTAAAGTTGGCCCTGTTCCATGGGGAGTGGGGAGTCTATGGGTGCCTTGAGGGGGACGCTGGGCACATCGTGGACAGAAGACGTTAAGAGCTGTCAGGTTCATGCCCTCTCCTGCCATGCAGGGGTCAGCACACCTGGCAGGCCTTATGCCACAGATAATAGATGCCTTGGGAATGGGGTTAGTCAATGCAAAGGTCCGTGGGTTGGCTGAGCCGGCATCCCCTTGCACAATCTGCAATGCAAAGCTGATCAAAGGCCCAATGTCAGGATACACCCTGCCCTGTCTGTAGGAGTAGCCAGGGCCTGGGGAGCGGGTATAATGTGGCCAGCTCAGCTGGCTGCCATCCAGCCTGGAGCTGCCAGGAGGGTGGCGTTCCCACCCAACTACTCAGAGAGAGGGTGTTTCCCTCATGGGAGAGGCAAAGGCACGTGGCTGCCTTTGGCTCAGAAACCAATGCCTGGTCCAGCCACAGCTGACAGTGTGGTTTTGGTCTCCCTCCACATGTGGCCTTCCACCAGCCACCCAGGCACCATGGCAGGCTCTGGCTCACCCCTTCCCTGGGGCAGTGTGGACAGTGCACCCAACAGTCCTGGACTTGGGGACTTGGCCTGCACCACAGGAAAGAGGGGGAAGCCCGAGAAGTCTGTCCATTGGCCTCCAGGAACTTATCACACAGTTTCTTCTGCACATGTTGAGTGCCTGCTCTGGGGGAATTTTGTCAAACAGAGCAGACCCTAAACCTTGCTCTGCTAACAGAAGGTTGTTACCAACCTGCTCTGCCTAAGAACAGCAGGCAACTTCCAAAGAGCTGTGTGCCAGGCACTGTTCTAGGCTAGTATTGGCTTATTTGACGTCCATGAAGACCTTCAAACGAAGTCCTATTATCCCCACTTTACAGATGGGGAAACTGAGGCACAGAGAAGGTTATGCAACAGGCCTAGTTTTCAGGACTAACAAATAACAGGGCCAGGACTTGCACACATGCTTTTTTTTTGAGAGGATGTCTCACTCTATCGCCCAAGGTGAAGTGCAGTGGGGCGTGATTTCGGCTCACTGCAACCTCCGCCTCCCAGGTTCAAGCAATTCTCTGCCTCAGCCTCCTGAATAGCTGGGATTACAGGCAGCTACCTGTGCCTGGCTAATTTTTGTATTTTTAGTAGAGATGGGGTTTCACCATGTTAGGCAGCCTGGTCTTGAACTCCTGATCTCATGATCCACCCTCCTCGGTCTCCCAAAGCTCTGGGATTACAGCCGTGAGCCACTGTGCTGGCCACATGCTCTTCTTGGAAGTGAGAAACAGAGCAGAGCCCACTGGGCGGTCTGTGTGGGGCGGGGCAAAACCTGGAGAGGGAACTCCTGGCAATGGAGCCACAGAGAAGGGACTTGAGAGGGTAGAACTCCTAACCCCAGAGAGTCCAACAGAGGTGTAAAGATGTGGTGTGAGCAGGTGGCTAAGTCTCCATTTCTCCAACCCTCTTTCAACGCTTGAATAAAATATACACTGTTCATTATTTTCGTGCAAATGGAACAAGGCACTATTTTTCATATCTGATATTGACAGTCAGTGAGAAAAAATGCTGGCCAAAGCAGTAGCCAGAGCTACTGACATCTGGTTCACACCAGAAAGCAGGCCAAGGGGCTTTCTCCAAGGCTAACTGTGCCGAGTTTTCTTTCTGCATGCAAGACCAGAAAGGGGTGATGTGCCCTTAAAGGCCTGTGTATTTCACTCACTAACTGTATCTTCTCTGTGATGTGATGTAGACGAGCAAGTGAAAATGGAGTCGCTCCAAGTTTTCTGTGCCTGTGCTCAGCCTCCCAGAAAAGTCCTTTCAGGTCTAGGGATAGGCTCAAGCTTTGGTGCTTTGCATGTTTGTCTACCTGGTAGGTTAAATTCAGAAATTCATGAACACAATCAGCACTTTTTTTTTTTTTTTAGACAGAGTCTTGTCTGTTGCTCAGGCTGGAGTGCAATGGTGTGATCTCGGCTCACTGCAACCTCTGCCTCCTGGGTTCAAGCGATTCTCCTGCATCAGCCTCTGGAGCAGCTGGGATTGCAGGCACCTGCCACCACACCTGGCTAATCTTTTAAAAAATATTTTTAGCAAAGATGGGGTTTTGCCATGTTGGCCAGGCTGGTCTCAAACACCTAACCTCAGGTGATCCACCCTCCTCGGCTTCCAAAGTGCTGAGATTACAGGCATGAGCCACCACTGCTCCTGGCCTTTCTCTTTTCTTTTTTTCTTTTTTTTTCTTTTCCTTTCTTTCTCTTTCTTTCTCTTTCTTTCTTTCTTTCTTTCTTTCTTTCTTTCTTTCTTTCTTTCTTTCTTTCTTTCTTCTTTCTTTCTTTCTTTCTTTCTTTCTTTCTTTCTTTCTTTCTTTCTTTCTTTCTTTCTTTCTTTCTTTCTTTCTTTCTTCCTAGTCTCACTGTGTTGCCCAGGCTGGAGTGCAGTGGCGCAATCTGGGCTCACTGCAACCTCTGCCTCCAGGATTCAGGTGATTCTCCTGACTCAGCCTCCCGAATAGCTGGGATCACAGGCAAGTGCCACCATGCCCAGCTAATTTTTGTGTTTTTAGTAGAGATGGGGTTTCACCCTGTTGGCCAGACTGGTCTTGAACTTCTGACCTCATGATCCACCTGCTTTGGCCTCTCAAAGTGCAAGAATTGCAGGTGTGAGCCACTGCATGCAGCCTCACATCAGCACTTCTCAATCCGCTGGTGCCATCTCCTTGTGCCTGAACCCTTGTGTCATGATGAGACATGGTCCTCCCAGCCAGGCCATTCTCCCCACTCCAGACATGGAGTGAGAGGAGCTCTGCCCTTCCCTCCGTCATTCATGCAATGTTATGCAGTCCTGAGGAGCAAGGCTCTGGGGTTGGCTGGCTCTGGTGGCTGCATTTGCAAAATGCTAACCTTCCTATGCCAACTCAGCATCTTTGTGGGCGGAATGAGAATGACAAGGGCAAAGCCCACTCATTGGGTTATTTTTATCAAATTAAGGTATAATTTACATTCAGTACAATCACCCTTTCTATAGTGTACAATTCTTAATTTTTTTTTTCTCAAGATGGAGTCTTGCTCTGTTTCCCAGGCTGGAATGCAGTGGCTTGATCTCGGTTCACTGCAACCTCCACCTCCTGGGTTCAAGGGATTCTCCTGCCTCAGCCTCCCAAGTAGCTGGGATTACAGGCACACACCACCATACCCAGCTAATTATTATTATTATTTTTTTTTTTGAGATGGAGTCTCACTCTTGTTGCCCAGCCTGGAATGCAGTGGAGAGGTCTCGGCTCACTATAATCTCCGCCTACCAGGTTCAAGCAATTCTCCTGCCTCAGCCTCCCAAATAGCTGGGATTACAGGTGTCTGCCACCACATCCAGCTAATTTTTGTATTTTTAGTAGAGATGAGGTTTCACCATGTTGGACATGCTGGTCTTGAACTTCTGACCTCAGGTGATCCACCTGCCTTAGCTTCCCAAAGCGCTGGGATTTCAGGTATAAGCCACTGCACCTGGCCTGGTGTACAATTCTTTAATCCTGTTTTTGGTGCATTCACAGTGTTGTGAAACCAACACCACTGTTTAATTCCAGGACATTCTCAATACCTCAAAAAGAAACCCTGTACCCATAGCTGTCATCTCCTATTCCCTCTCCACCCAACCCCTGGCAACAACTAAATGACCTTTTGTCTACGGATTTATCTTTTCCAGATGTTTCATAACTGGAAACATACAACATGTGGACTTTGGGGCCAACTTCTTTCACTTAGCATAATGCTCTCAAGCTACATCTGCATCACAGCGTGAATCATTTCTCTCTATGGCTGATTAATGAGCCACTGTATTGAATGGAGCACATTTTGTTTATCATTAGTTGATAGGTATTTGGCTTGTTTCCACTTTTGGGCTATAATGAATAATGACACGATGAACATTCATATACAAGGTTTTGTGCAAACATATTTTCAATATTCTTGGGTATATATCTAGGAGCAGAATTGCTGGGTCATTTAAGTCTAACACTTTGAGGAAATGCTCAACTGTTTTCGTTGTTGGATCCGCCATTCTGCATTCCTACCAGCAATGTCTGAGGGTTCCAGTGTCTCCACTTCCCTACCAGCACTTTTTAATAGCTTTCGTATTATAGCCATCCTAGTGGGTGTGAAGTGACATCTTATTGTGGTTTTAACTTGCATTTCTCTAATGGCTAATGATGTTGAACGTCTTTCCCTGCGCTTATTGGCCATTCATATTTGGAGAAATGTCAATTTAGATCCTTTACACATTAGAAAAGTGGGTTGTTTGTCTTTTCGTTGTTTCATTGGGTTATTGAGAGGATAAAATGGGAAGATGGGAGGGACATTTACAGCCCAAGGCCAGGCATGTGGTAAGCACCCACCGAATGCTTTGCACACATAAAAATCATGCTGGTGGCCAGGCATGGTGCCTCATGCTTGTAATCCCAGCACTTTGGGAGGCCGAGGTGGGCAGACCACAGGTCAGGAGTTCAAGACCAGCCTGGCAAACACAGTAAAACCCCGTCTCTACTAAAAGTACAAAAAAATTAGCTGGGCATGGTGGTGGGCATCTGTAATCCCAGCTACTTGGGAGTCTAAGGCAGGAGAATTGCTTGAACCCAGGAGGTGGAGGTTGCAGTAAGCTGAGATTATGCCACTGCACTCCAGCCTGGGCAACAGAATGAGACTCTGTCTCAAAAAAAAAAAAAAATCATGCTGGCAATTAGTCTTTATGGGCTAAAAGTGACTAGTGACATCTCAGAAGCAGAGGAGTATGGGGCCCATCTGTGAAGACCATAGCACACAGAGGAGAGAGGAGAACTGGGGCAGAGGGTCACTCGGAAACTTCCTGGAGGCCTCCGGGGGATGCTGAGCTGTCACTCGAGGCCTCCTCAGAGGAAGCACTCAGAGAGATGGAAGCAGAAAGAGGACTGAGCCCCTTCCTGCTTCCAGGGGCTGCTGAGACCAGGGCTGGGAGCCGGGAAGCCGGCAGGAGGAAGGGATGCAGGCACGGAGGCATGCGGAGTGAAACCAGGGGCAATGAACACGACATCAGTAAGAAAGGCAGCCATCTGAGACTACTCGTTCTGGCTCCGATTGAGGGGGTCAGTGCAGAGGGGACTGAAGTCCTGGGGCTGAGGACAATGGAAGTAGCACAGCATGTGCCATGAGTGGTGGACTCAGGGTTGAAGGCTGTGGCAGCACGTGGGGACCCAATTCTCTCCCCTGCTCACTTCACGCTCCCATTGTCCCCATTAATTAGAAAAGCACCATATTAACAAGTGCAGGCCCCTAACAGTTTGGGTTTAATGCCTATTATAAACAACCCCATGGAGTGCTGGTCCCGAGGGATCAGCTGGGACACTCACCAGAGCAGAGAGGCTTGCTGGAGTACACAGCTGTTAGTGGCAATGGAGAAACAAATAGATCTGATAAACAGTGATGTCCTGTTCTTTAGAGTAACTTTAAAAAATGGTATTTACACAAAGCACAGAAAGTACAAGGCAAAAAGCAGAAAAGTAAGCACCCATCACCGAGACGCTAGCATAAACATAGTTAATTTGCTGATGTATCTTCTTGTTCTCTCTCCCTCCCTGTATGTATGTAATTTCCATTTTGTATATACATGTATTACATGAACATGCATAATGTTAGTCTGAGATTTCCAGCAGCATTAGCATTTTCCCATTTAGTTAGAATTTCTTCCTAATGATCATATTTAATGGATGTACAGGATTCTATTATATCATGCGCCATACTTTATGAAAAGATTCTTCTATTGTCAGATATTTAAGTTATCAACAATGTTTTCTTATTATGAATATGACTGACGAAGGTCTTTGTGCAGCAATATTATTAACATGTCTGGTTACAGATTCCCAGGAGTGGAATTATTAGATCAAGGGACAGGAATGTTTGTAAGGCTTTTGATACAGAATGAGACATTGCTTTCCAGAAATTCTGTTTCATATACGCACCAGTAAGCTGTACAAGAGAGTGCCCACCTAACCTCCCTATTCTGAGTATTTTCATTTCAAAACACATTACATTGCAAGGTGAAGGTGGTGAATGTTCATTTTGATTTGCATTTGATTGTGGTCATGTTGAGCTTATTTGATGGAGTTATTGACCTTCATAATCCCTCTTTCGTGAATAGTCTGTTCAATTCTGGTTGCCATTTTTCTATTGAAGCTGTAGTTTTTCTGTTATCTACTTGCATGAATCGTTTAGATCACTTGTTGCAAATACTTTCATTGTGATTTTCCCTTCAGTTTTATGATTTTTTTGACATTCAGGGATTGTAAATTTTATATAGTGAAGTCTATCGGTCTTTTCCTTTTTTTCTCCCTTCACTTTTCAATGCAGAGAATCCCTCTGCACACAGAAATTCAGTTGTTTCTTCTTGTGCGAGACAGGAGGGTTAGGACAGAGGCTTTGGAGCTAATAGACTTGGGCCAAGGATCCAGCAGTTTATCTAATTCCGCTGGGCCTTGGCTCCTCATTTGAAAACCAGGGCTAAGAATACCTATGTGGTAATGTTGTGGGGTGGATTAGATGAAAAATGTGTATCATATTTTTAGCACAGTACTTGGTAAAAACAAATAAAGCAGTTATGGGTTTTTTATTTTTGTTTTTGTTTTACATTGAACCATTTAATCTCTCTGGAATTAATTTAATAAATGATGTAGGATAAAGATTTTGGCCACATGCAGTGGCTCATGCCTGTAATCCCAACACTTTGGGAGGCCAAGGCAGGCAGATCACCTGTGGTCAGGAGTTCGAGACTAGCCTGGCCAGCATGGTGAAATCCTGTCTCTACTAAAAATACAAAAAAAAAAAAAAATTAGCTGGGCATCATGGTGTGTGCCTGTAGTCCCAGCTACCTGGGAGGCTGAGGTGGGAGAATTTCTTGAACCCGGGAGGCAGAGGTTGCAGTGAGCCAAGATCGTGCCACTGCACTCCAGCCTGGGCAACAAAGCAAGACTCTGCCTCAAAAAATAAGAAGAAAAAAGATGTATGTGTATGTTTCTCAACTAATCATCTTTCCCAAAACCTCTTACTGAATAACATCTCTTTATCCTTTGGGGTTCCTCTTTTATCATATTTTAAGTCGTATCTTTCTTTGTGTTTGTACTCTGTTCCACGTATATTTGCTTTTGTTTCACCAATATCATACCAAATATACCACCTAATTTTAGAAAATATTTTATTTTAGATGATTTTCATATCTATTCTTCCAGGTGAATCAGCTAATAATACTGTCAAGTTGGAGAAAGCTACTATTGGGACTTTGATTGGAACTGCACAAAATCCATAATATAGCTTGTGTAAATTGACATTTTAGACTTCTTAACAAAATATGGATGTCTATATTATTTTAAATTTTATAATTTTCTTTATATAGGTTCTGCATTTTTCTTGTTATAATTTCTTCTGATTATTTTATACTCTTATTACTGTTGGGAACACCATTTCCCCTACGTTTCGTGGTAACTGATAACATACAGGGAAGTTATAGATTTTATAAATTCATCTTTTATTCTGTCACTTTACTCACTCCTCATTATTTCAAATTATTTTTTGGTTGTTTCTCTGGGATTTTCTTGTTTGACTCTCATGTCATCTATAAATTACTGTCATTTTGTGGTGTACTTTCCAAATACTTATAACACTTATTCAGATTTCATAACTTATTACATGGGCTAATATTTCTCAAATACTGCAGTGGGGAATATTGGGAAAAGAAAACATCTACCTCAAGGAGAAGTATTTTGAGAATCACCATGGGCCACCTGGGAAGGGTATGGGATAGCCTCTGGCACCTAGTGACCACTTGATGAGAGGTAATTGTTGCTGTTTGTCACATCCAAGAAGAAGCAGTCTTCTTCTAGTTTTAGAAAGAGTTCTGAAGGACTGAGTATTTAATTTTGATCAAATCCCTTTGATTGTATTATATCCCTTATTTCATGTACTGGTAAAATAACTTAATTTTATATATTTATATTTGGTTTATGTGTAGTAAACCATTTTGCATGATTACAATGAACTATTCTTGATACAATACTTTTTTGTTGTACTCTGAAACTTATTTAGGGTTTTATATATGTATTCATAGGTGAGATTCATTGACACGATTTTGGTTATGTTATGGTTTTAAGAGTCATGCATATTTTACAAAATATTATGGAACCATTTATGTAGCATAATTATTATCTGACTTTTGAAATACTTTAAAAAAATTGGTAAAGCCGCTTCTTCTCAAGCCCATTTATAGAGATATATATGTATATATATTTTTAAAGAAATGATGTTTCACCATGTTGGTCAGGTTGGTCTTGAACTCCTAACCTCAGGTGATCCAACCACCTCCGCCTCCCAAAGTGCTGGGATTACAGGCATGAGCCACCACGCCCAGCCTGAGATATTTCTTTATTATTTACCTAAATTTCTTATTTAGTACTGAGTTAGTCTTGTTTTCTATTTCCTCCCATTCACTTCTGTTAAGTCATACACAATTTTCAGAGAACAATCTATTCATTGATATTTTCAAAATTTCTGGCAAAGAATCATGCATAGTTTTTATAATTGTAAGGTTTCCCTTTTATTGCGGCCATCTTCATTTTCTCATTTCTAACTTTGTTTGTGGTGGCCAGGGTCCCAGCAGGAAATAAATGGCATGTTCAACAGGGGTGATAAAGACAGGAATGGCAAGTCAGCCAGCGGCTGGCACCCTCAGGATCCATTCCCACCCCTGACCTGAAGAGGCAGGGGCCGGAGCTGTGTCACCAGAACCTGGCAGGGCTGCAGCTAGGAGACCCCAGAGGTGGAGATCTGTCCCAGCTGATCTGCAGCAGGCAGGGTGGGGTCAGGGGGAACAAATTCACCCGTCCCTCCCTCCACTCACCCTGCCAGTGCCTCCCTTTGGCCAAACGTGGGTGAAGCAGCCCACAGAGGTTTGCTGGCTGCACAGGGCAGGTGGAAAGGGGTAGAGAGTGGGTCTCGCTGGGGGAGGGGAGGCAGGGGAGACTGTCCAGCTCACTTGCATTTGTTTCTTTCCTTTAGTCTGTTTGCCACAGGTTTATCCGTTTAATCTTTTGCTTTTCAAGTCACAGGCTCTTAAGTTGGTTTACCTCTTCTGCTTTTTGTTTTTATAGTCTAAAAAATGATCGATCTCTGTCTTCGCAGGAACACCTGTTGCTGACTGAGATCGTCTTCTGTATTTCTCGTCTTCCCTCTCTTTTTTAAGTCTGTCTTTTCCTCCAGTACCACTTTGTCGAGTCTGTCTTTGTCCTCGTTCACTTTCTACAGTCCATAAGCTGCTGTTTCCTGCCTCTGTTGTGTGTTGAATTTTGACCCTAAACGTCCCGGCTGTTCCCTAATGGTCAGTTTCTTTGATCTCGGTTGGCTCAATTTTCACAATTGAGTCTTCCAATTTCCAACATGCTGTGGTCTCTCAAATCTTCCTTAGTTCACACATCAGACTTGTTCAAAATTTATTTTTATGGGTGATCCTATTTAAGATGGAAGTAACTCCTTGGAGTCCTTAGGAGAATGGTGCCCTTTTTCTGAGCAGTGACATGTTTTCATGTGTCTGGTGATTCTTCTTTTCTGACAAAGAACTGTCAAGAACAATTGAATCAGGTTTGTTCAGAGATGGGAGTGGGTTAAAAGGACTGGCACGGATGGGAGTGGGAGATGCCAATTCAAGATCCAGCCGGTGGTGGTGCCGGAGATGAGGGCGTAGTGAGACACACAGAGGATGGGTTCCCTCTTGGGTGGGGAGGGGGTGCCTCATACCTGGGTCTTGGCTTTGAGTAGCTGCGGGACAAGGAATAGCCGCTGGAGCCCACGCTGTTGTGGGGGTGCACCGCGGGCTCCCAATAATACTTGGCCAGCCTTACCTCCACCTCTCACCTCCCAGCCAGCTGGGTCACCTGTTAATGCTTTCTCCCTTCTGGAGGGGTCCAGGTTAGCAACAGATGGCCTCTTTTAATTCATCAACTTTAGCTTTCTCTCTGGCTGTGATTCTTCAAGGTTTGGAGTGGCGAATGGTGAACGCCTTGTTTCCCAAGGCTGCCACGCATTTCCTTGTCCTTCTACCTTGGTGCAAATGTTTTTTTGATTTTTTGTTTATTTGTTTGTTTTTTGAATGCAGGATCAACAGCCCTCATTCTCCCACCCCATCTTGTCCAGAAATCTGCAGAAACACAAGTCTTAATCAAGAAACAGCCAAAACACAGACAAAACCATTAGAAATTAGAAATGATATGTAAGGAGAGTCACAAAAGGATTTAAGGGCAATTGTAGGAGCAGCTCAGCAAAGCGAGATAGAAACATGAAGAGATTCTTAAATGTTTTCGTTTGATTTTGTCTCTGTGGGTCTCTCCATGGTAGGGATGTACCTGGGCCTGGCTGTCCGTGTTCATTTGGCTAGGAATGGCCATACAGAAATGTTAAGATGTATCTGAAAGAATAAAACACGATGATGTTTCTTCCTCCTTCCACGGCTTGTCCTCCAGTATTAGAGTAGAACTTCTTGTACCACATCCGGGTTGACCTGCTCTGGGATTGCCCATCTGCTGAGAGGCCCCTCCCTGCCTCTTCTTGGCCTCCACGCTCAGCACAGGGTGTGCACCTGCCATCACCCCGCACCGGTGGGAGTCACATGGGAAATTTGCTGTAAGCCCCCCTTCATCTGGGAATGGAACGATCTCATTTGTTAGCAGAAGGAAGTACTGTTGGGCCCAGTGCTATCCTAATCCAGATCTCCAGTGGGAATAATCCTGATCCGATTACTCTGAAATGCCACCCAGTCACTGGGAGGAGTCTCAACCAAGAGCTGGGGAAGGGCTGGGCGGGATCCACTGTCCCCAAAGAGCAGTGAGCATGTTTTCCAGGTTATGTTCCAGTGCAGTCTTTGCCAAACACTATTTAGTTGTGGAATCTTTGCTTTAAACATTTTGCATGTAAGATATTGTGTGTATGTGTATATACACGTATGCATGTGTGCATGTTATATGTATACATATGTATGCATATTTTGTGTGTGCACATGTATGTATCCTGTATGTATACAGGATCAGAGTGAAGTATAAACTTCTGGGGGGCGGGGTAGGTCAAGCAAGCACCCTCCTCCATCGCCTGGCAGAGTCCCCACACCCATGGAATGCAGTTTGGTCCTACTGCTTGCCCGATGACTCATGTGTGGGGCTGTTGGGGGTGTGTGGGGTGGTGCTGTATGTTTTCCCTTGAAGGTTGAAACTGATTCAGCCGCTGGGGTCAGAATGTCCAGCCCTGTGCATTGGCTATGCAGGGTCATTAACATCTGCTGAGATGTTACTGTCTAAGGGGTATCTTCTCTTCCTATTATACTAGCTTTTAAATTCTGATCTGTTTTGGGAACATGGAGCTGTTACTTTGTTTCAATATTTCTGTGTTTCTTTGTTTCAATATTTTTATGTTTCAGCATTTCTAGAACATCTTTGAAAAAGCCAGAAAGGCTGGTCTACCACACTTGATTGAACCAGGAAGCCTTTCCCGTTCTGTGTGACTGCCTCTGACTCTCTCTTCATGACTATGTTCTTTCTGTCTATAGGCTCATGTTCTTCCTCTCTGTCTACAGGCTGAAGTTTGGGCCGGCTGGAGCTCTTCCACAAATCAGCTGTCCTCAGCCAAATAAGAGGCTGTTCTCACCCCTCATTTGCATACCTACAGGAGGAAATGCCCAGAGAACAGAGCATTGAAAGATAAGAGCACGGCAGGGCTGAGCTGGCTCCACATTTGTCTGGCAGGCTCTCCAAAAGGGACTGAGACCAGTGGTTCTCTGTGTCCCAGAAGTGTCCCTGTTAGATGTAGTGTCACTGGACTAGCGATTCATCCTTGCTGTCACTGATGCAAGATGACTGTGGTATCAGTTCAGGCTCTGGGGGCGGGACAGGGAGCAGAAGGATGGGCACTAAAGCCATGGGAGAAAGAGAGAAAAATCACCTTTTCTATGTGTAATGAAGAGACACGTAGAAGTGAAATTACTCTAAGTTATATTTTAGTACCCACTGATGCAAAAGCCATAAAATAAAATAGTGTAAAATTGGCCACAAAAAATTGTAAAGTATTTACACAGCTAAAAGAAAAAAACCCAAAAACTGTTAAAAATAACTCCAAAATATACTGCAGCATATATCACTCTAATTCATAACTAAGCAAAAATGATACCAAAGTAAGGGAGCCAAAGGCACAAAAGGGAATTCACAGAAAAAGTAATACAGATAACTAAACATGAGAACACACTGAAGGACCTTTCTCATAAAGAAAGGCAAATTAAAGCAAGTTATCTTTCTCACCTCTCAGATTGGCAAAGATTAAAAGGTCTGAAAACAGCCAGTCGGCAGGTGTGGGGAAGTAGACAGTTTCATATCCGGTTAGTAAGAGAGAAAAAGGACACAACTTCACTGGAAGACAGTTGCTAGTCTCTATCGAAATTGCAAATGCCCAGGTCATTTAGCCAGTGATTTATCTACAATCACTAATACATGTCAGCACATGTGTAACACATGGTAAAACGTGATGAAAATGATAATAAACCATCTCTCACTTGGCCCTGAGAAGACCTCTATGATCTTTTTTTTATTAAAAAAACCAATTTCAGAAAACGGCGTATATAGTATGATATTATTTGCATCTAAAAAGATATGTATATATAAGCTTGTGGTTATGTTTAACATTTCTGAACTGAGTTCCAAACAGGAATAGGAAACCTAAGAAGAGGGCCTCATGGGAGTGGAGAAGGAGATGTTTATTTTTCATTTTATATCTTTCTGTATGGTTTTCAATTTTTTTAAGTTAGTATATAATTTTAAAAATCTAGTTAAACAGGGCCAGGCACGGTGGCTCATACCTGTAAACCCAGCACTTTGGGAGGCTGAGGTGGGTGGATCACTTGAGGTCAGGAGTTTGAGACCAGCCTGGCCAATATGGTGAAACCCCAATCTCTACTAAAAATACAAAAATTAGCCACGTGTGATGGTGGGCACTTGTAATCCCAGCTACTTGGGAGGTTGAGGCAGGAGGATTGCTTAAACCTGGGAGGTGGAGGTTGCAGTGAGTTGAGATGGCACCATTGTACTCTAGCCTGGGCCGCAGAGTAAGACTCGGTCACACACACACAAAAAATCTAGCTAAACAATAACATATCAATAACATATGTAAATGCTCAGTGGAGTACCTGTACCTGGGAGGGGCTAGTGTGTGGAGCTGCTACACTGAGGCACTGGCTTGATTACAGAGACTGGTCCTGTCTAGGGGCCTCTAAGGGCCAGGTGAGCCTTCAAGGCTTATGAGAATCTTATGTAGCAAAATGGGGCAAGATCATGGTAGGTGGGAACAGATCAGCAGCTTTAAGAGCGAGCGTAAGATCGAAATGGCTTTCCCCTAATCTCCGGACAGCCCGCTGCATTCCATGGGTGCTGGCTACTGCCAGGGTGTCAGCAGGCTGAGGACCACCCCAGCGTGCCCCTCTCCCAAAGTGCTAGGACTTGGCAGCTCCTCTCAGAGGTTTTAGGAAAGTAAAAAATACGATCTCCTTCTCACACTGGGGATGACTGTACCAAAGGAAGGTAGAGCTTCTAGAAAGAGAAGAAAATCTGGAATTCCTAGCACTTCCTTGTCAGAAACAACCCCAAGACTTGCTCTTTAGCTGCTGGGGCAAATCCACGTCTCGGCAGGGCTGGTGGCCAAACCCCTGGGAGATAATCCACGGGGCACAGTGTCCAAGGGGAGGAAGCCATGTGGGGGTGGTGGGGAGCTCAGGGGGAACGAGGCCCTGGGTGAGCCCTGCCCTGGCCAGGTGGCCCCTCTGTAGCTGTGCCTGGCTCCCATTTGCCATAGGCCACACTGCTCGGCTCCACTGGAGTCGTGTTTTTCTTCAAACACCCTCTCTTGCTCTGTCTTCTTGGCAGCTGAGAGGTTAAGAAAGCCCTCCATGTGGTGAACTCCTTTAGGTCAGACCCTGTGGCTGCCAGGTCCCCACCTAAATGACCCCCCAACCTTTTCCTGGTGCTCCCTGAGTGCAGAAGGGATAGGAGAATCAGAGTGCTTCAGCCCAGGATTGCTGGACATCAGGGCTCACCTCCATCTCAGAGAATGATCAGCTCCGAAATTCAGAGACTTTGTATCCAGATTCCTCAAGCCGTGTCAGGAAGTCATGTCTTTTCAGTTAGGAGGAAACTGGGTTTTCCTGCATGGGTTCTAATAAACTCTTTGATCTATTTCAGGTATCGGAATTGCGTATACACTTATAGAATTCTGCCCAATGAAGATGATAAATTCACTGTTCAGGTGAGTCCTTTATAAACCTAGAAATCTGAACCTGACTTCAGGCTGTACTGGCAGAAAAAGGGCAGAAACGAAGAGGAAGAAAGCGCATGCACAGGTCGCCAGACATGGTGGCTGGGCTGAGCCTGGCTTCCTCCCAGACATCTGTGGGGTGGCTGAGCGGTCAACTGTGGCCCTCCAACTGACCCTGCTCTGTGACATGATGGAGTCGCATGCCACAGGGTATTTGTGTCCACGGGTGTGAGAGGAAACGAAGGTGAAGCAGACTGCCCACAGTTGAAGGGAAAGGAGGGGCTGCGGCTTAGTTGACTGTTGTCTTCAGTCTCTCAAAGGAGAGAGAGGAAGTGGCCCAGGAGGGAGAGGAGGGAGGTGAACCTGCAGGAGAAACAGACCGCGTTTTCGGATGGGCTGGAAGACAAGCACAGAACAGCGCCTTTCCATATGTAGATCTCTATTCTGTCAGGCTGATACTCACAGCATCTGATTCACCGTGCAAAGTCAAAATGTGCAAAACATGCAGTTAATGTTTTTTGGAGATGGAGTTTCTCTCTTGTCGCCCAGGCTGGGGTACAGTGACAACATCTCAGCTCACTGCAACCTCTGCCTCCCAGGTTCAAGCAATTCTCCTTCCTCAGCCTCCTGAGTAGCTAATTTTTGTATTTTTGGTAGAGATGGGGTTTTACCATGTTGGCCAGGCTGGTCTCGAACTCCTGACATCAAGTGACTCGCTCTCCTCAGCCTCCCAAAGTGCTGGGATTACAGGCGTGAGCCACTGTGCTCGGCCACAGTTAAATTTAAAAAGAAAAATCAGCTGCACCCATCGAGCCCGGGAAGGCCACCCTCAGCACAATTTACTAAAGGCTTTGTTTTGTCACAAAATGTGACAGCTGAGTGTTGTGGAAGCCAGGAAAGCTATTCTTATCTAGCTGCATGAAGAGCACATGGGGATAGCAAGAAAGAAGGAGACTAAGTTTCCACATCCCCAGCGGATGTGTGTGTGTGTGTGTGGCGCTCAGTTCTCAGGGACCAGGCTAAGAGGCACAGCAGTGCAACCACGTCCCAAGCAGAACATCCAGGGCTGACAAAGTCTTGGACTTCATGTCATGGAAGAGCAATGTCGGCAGTGGAGGAGTTTGGTTGAAAAGACAGTATAAGTGGGAGAGGAGAAGCCGGGTGCACTGGTCGGCTTCAAAGCTTGGAGGGAATGATTCATTTTGTGCAGAACTAGGATGCAGTAGTAGACAGGGAGCTGGGCTCAAGGTGGGGGAGATCACAGGCAAGTCTCTGGGGGCAACCCCACTCCCAGAAATGTGTCAAGAAGGAGAGCATGGTGAGCACAGGACCCCTCAGGAAGACGGCTTATGGGGATCAAAGGAACTGCCTCGAGGATCGATGCGGTTGAGAGAGAGACCCAAGGGGTATGTTTAATCTAGCCCAGTGCAGGTCTGTTTGCTGCAAGGCCTCCTTGGGAGTTTAGAGTTTGGGCTCAAGTGGAATCACTCCCTGCGTAGTTAGGCTGGCCTTGCTGCCGGCTGCCTCGTCCTCCTGCCCCTGCGTCCACTGCAGCCTCTAAGGTGCATCTGCTGGAAGGCTTTCCGCCGGGCTGGGGTGCCCACAGCTTTGGCCTGGTTCTTAACAGTCGCCAGGAGCAGATGTTGGCATACCTAGTACAAGATCGTCGCTTCAAGCGCTCGGCAGCTATTTGCCATGGGAGTGTCTCTCTGACATGGGCTCTTCACCATGTGTGGGATGTGACCAGCTGAGGGGAGCCTGTCTGGGGCAGGTGCTTGGCACCAATGCCCTCCACCATTTTTTCCAAGTCTAGGAGGGCATGAGCTCTCCTGGCAGAGTTGGCATCTGTGATAGGGGCTTGCTGAGAGGAGTCGGCAAACTCTCTTAAGTTAAAAGTTGGTCGGTGCTTTTGATCTTTTTTCCCTTTGTGGTTTCTTCTATTCCTTCAAAGTGAAGACAACTTTAAGTATGACTGGAAAAGACATAACTCTGTG